>VNJU01007619.1:0-44485 GCA_008042675.1 Drosophila seguyi | reverse complement strand
AACCCTCTCTTTCTTGCGCACGGGAGTTAGTTTCTTGCGCTCATTAGTTTTGTTGTTGTTTTTTGGGAAACTCCTGTTGCTAGCTGCCAAAATGATAACAAGCTGATAAGTAAATAACTTTTGTGTTTTTTATCCGATCTTTACCAGATTTTCGGTATTGATACATGTACTACATATGCATGCCTATGCACAAAAAAAAAGATCTATGGTAATATTTGTGGCTGCAAAACGTTTTTTATTGATTTGCGGGGGAGTGGGAGGGAAATTTTAAAATCTGAAACAAACTTGATCTGCGTGCAAAACATTCCGACCTACATAGCGAATTTGGTGGCTCTAGCTCTTGTAGTTGCTGAGATCTAGGCGTTCATACAGACGGACAGACGGACAGACGGACGGACGGACAGACGGACAGACGGACAGACGGACAGACGGACAGACGGACAGACGGACAGACAGACATGGCTATATCGACTTGGCTGTTGATGCTGATCAAGAATATATATACTTTATGGGGTCGGAAATGCTTCCTTCTGCCTGTTACATACATTTGCACAAAATTAATATACCTATGTACCTACGGTACAGGGTATAAAAAAACAAAGGCAACTTATTTTTATGCCATTCGCGTCAACCGCAGCAGGCGGACAGAGAGAATACCGCCCACATTCAACCCACTCGGCACACACAGGGTTAAGTTTTTATGCGCTTTTGTTTGCAGCCTCTGTACCGAGCCCCTCTTATGGCGCTTTTTTATGCCCTGGCAGGGTATTATAATTTTTAGTTCGAAATTTTCCAGCGCTATAAAGCCTGCATCAATAGGCCAGTCGATCTAGACAGTAGTAGATTCAGTTTTAGAGCAAAATAGTGACATTTTATACATCATTTTCATTTTATTTAACAAAGTAAAAATTTGAGGTGACTATGACATTTTAAATTTACAAATGAACAAAGTTACAACTACAATAATAGCTGTGCCATGTTCAATATTAAATCGATTTAAATAATAAATAACATAGCAATTGTACCAAATGCAACTTGAAAGGGTGTACCGACCTCGGTTCTCCCATGTTCGCTTTTCTTTCTTTTTTGTGTTGCCAACTGTCATGAAAAGTTCCAGTCGAGAGTTGACCTGAAAAGTGTCGCTCTGTGTATTTTTATGCCTTTTTCGACCCGCTAACCCGTTCGCTGCGGGCTTTTCCAGAGGAGCAGAGCAACACAAAAAACGCCCAGCCCACCTTGCGACGACCCTGTTCTCGTTATAATCATCGCCTATGTTGTCGCTTTTCGTTGTCGGCAAAATCACTAATTTAAGAAAACCCCCCAGAAAACTGTAACTATTACGGATTTTGAGAATAGTTTTGTATTGAAGCCGGGGCACATGGGATTATCGATAACTTTGATGGAAAAGTCCCAAAGGAAGCATCAGAAATATGCCAGTTCAGTAACTCGTTAACTCATGAAAAACTTAAAACTTTTAAGCAGTATACCAATTAATACAGAAACCTTTCATATACTTGAAAGTTATCGAGAAAATTAATACATATACCTATATATACTTAATATATTTCTGTTCTATTTTGGTTTTACTTTGCCCCTGTTTTTTTTAGATTGTTATATCTATGAATACCATCGATACATATCGAGAACTTAAATTAATGCTTGCCGATGGAAAATAAATTCAAGTGGGCATCAGAATTCCGTCAGATAAGATCACTTCACACAACCTTAAACTCTACGGAAACCCATCGAAACTTTTAAACAGTGGCCCAAGTGAGAAGAAAATCTGAGCGAAACTTTTCATAAACTTTCTCTGGTAGTTATCGAAAACATCGATATAAAAAAGCGCTGAGGAATTCGCTCGCACTTTTTTCCCTTATGGTCTGCATTTAATTTTTGTTTTGTTTTATTTTTTATGGGGGCATTAAAAAGCATATTAAAATACTTATTGAAAACTTTTGGATATCCAAAGAAAAAACTAATAAATAAATAAATAAATACAAAACAGAAATAAGCCAAAGTAAGACCAACTTGCTGAGCAAAAAAGTTTGTCTCTAAAAAGCAATAGCAGTCAAGTGCAACAAAACTATTAACCAAAGGGAAAAAAGCAACAATAGCAGCAACAACCAGGAGAGCAAACAACAAGAACAACATGGGAAAAAAGAGCTCCAAGTTGAAACAGGATACCATTGATCGCTTAACGACAGACACATACTGTAAGTACAATAAAGCTAAAACCATAAATGCTATGCTCTCGATGAAATGGTACAGTGCCTATTATTATAACTCATATATATAAAATATGTTTAAACACAAGTTGTAAGAATTTCTGTTACAAGTATTTTTCAAGGTCATTGTGCACTACCTTCAATAATTTAGGTTCATTTTTAAGTAGTGCTGCAGTTTATCGATACTATATATAAATAGACATTTTATAGACACTCCGTTTCATATAACGAGCCAATATAATCGGAAAAATAGGAAAGTACCTATCGATATATATATAATAAATATAAATCGATAATTCAGAAATTTTCTGATATTTTTCGATATATTCAAATTTTTACGTTGAATTATGAAATATATAAAATTCCATAAGCAATTTCCAATATTTTCCTATTACATAAAAGGGCAGATAAATTTATTTTAACATTTATTTTCTTGTAGTAATGCTCCAAAGCTATGTTAAGGTTGGATTAAATTTTGGAGAGCAAGGCTATTAAATTTTCGACTTTTCCGAATCATGCAACCTGCCTGTGTTGCCATTGGATATCTAAAAAAAAAACCAAAAAATAAGAATAATTCCGATTGGTTGTTACATCTCCCTTAGAAGAGACTTTTTTAATAAACACTTTATCAATCACAGCTTATCCACCTTCTTTTTTTTATTATTTTCTCATCTACTGTATCTTTGAGCCAAGTTCTCTCTCCCTTTGATTTAAATCGTAATAATTCCGTTTCCCTATTTATTTACTTGTTTGTGTTGGCCTGGCATTTATGCGAGTATAAACTCAGTATATTTTCCTCCACTGTTATCCCATTTCCCATTTTCCCCGATTGGCATTTTCTCAATTTGATTTGATTTTGTTTTTCGTTTGCCAAGCATCAATCAAAAAAACGGAAAGGTGCAGACACTTTCCGCGTTCCGCAGATATAGATGCATAATTCAAAAGTGTTTTCCCAGAACTTGCTCATGGGGGAGATTGGCAAACTGACTCATCAGTCATCGGCCATGGCAATAAAGTCACCCAACTGACGGAGAACATCTGAGCCGGATTCGATTGAGAAACTCCATCCGGATTAGCCGGCTCTAGAGTTCGTCTCGGTGCATAAATGGAGTGCGGAGAGCATGTGCTTGCTTGCCAATTGCCAGGACTCGGGTTCGTTCTCGGTATTGGTATCGGTATCGGTATCGGTATCGGCATCGGCATCGGCATCGGCATCGGATCGGCATCGGCATCGGCATCGGCATCGGCATCGGCTTGGGTTCCCTTTTCTCGGTTCTCCTTTCTCCTTTCTCCGTGTTGTCGGAAATCTGGCAAAGCACTTGACATTTATGGTTTAATTTTATCGCTTCTTGCCGTAGCCACTTTTACTGCTACTTTGTTACATTGACATGTTATTGCTGCTGTAACTGACAGTTGCAGTTATTGCTACTTCGAGCTGATTTTAGCTAGAAATATTATACCTTAAGCCTTAGGAAGAAGGCCAAAGACGATAGAGTGTTCTCGACTGTGGGACTACATATATAAAGTTTTAAGATATTTTAAATATGTTATCCAACGACATCAATTAACTTTGAAAGTATAAGTTCTAAAAAAGCTCTAATAATAAATAAAATGTTAATAATAAAAAAATTATTTTTTAATTGCAATCAAGATTTTTAGGGTCGATTATACTCTTTTGATTGCGATTGAGGCAGAGAAGGTTACAAGTTTATTGTCAGATAAATATCTTGTGTTTTATCCAACTTAAATTTAAATTTCAAAATACGTCTGCATTAATATGGAGCTTTCATTAATAAATATTGATTGTTTGATTTAGTTTTTTTTGCAAGACTAACTGCCACTTTAATTTTGATGTAGAATAATTCTATTAACATTTTTTTTTACTGCAAGACTCTACATATAATTTGTACCAGGTATAATGCTAATAAATTATTATATCATAGAATTGCATATTGATTCCACTCTGCCATCATTAAGTAATCAAAGCGTAAATGGCGTAAAATCAAATGTTTCTCAAGTTTTATTGACAACTCAAACAGAGGTATTTAGGAAGTTTTTGTATTTTTTTTATCTCTCAAGAGCTAACTATTAATTTAAAATAAGACCTAGTGGATGTGTTAGAGTTATGGCAGCAGAGGTATTTAAGAATTATTATTGATTTTAGAAATAAGTAAAGTATTGCTTTGTATTTTAACTATATAACTGAATTTGTAGGCAATTTAAAAATAAACTTCAGACATTCAATTTTATCCTCAAACATCCCGTATGAAAGGCAGCTAAGTTTTTGATTTCTTGTGCAAATGCGATAGCTCCTTGCAGCCTTTGCAGCTTGTGGTGTTGTTTATGTTAATACTGCCATTCCGGGCTCACTTTTTACGAGGTCCCACCTCGGGCTTAACATTAATTGCACGCTTTGTTGCTTGGTTTTACCTTTACCTTTAACGTTAGTAGTTTGCCCAACTGTTATTGGGGGTTACCTGTTTGTTACCTGTTGTTGCCTGGCCATACATTTGGCTGTTGTGTTAACTGTTACTATTAGTTACACCATCGCCTTTACGTCTCAGAGCCTTTTTCCTTTTTATTTTCGTTGTATCCTTTGTTGCTTCCATGCCTTGGCCTCAACTTTGTTTTTCTTCTGTTCCGGCTCCTTACGCTCTTAAGCAGGACATTACATTTACTTAGCGTCCTTCGGTTGCGGCCATTTTGGGGCTCCTTAAAAATGCAAGTCAGAAACTTTTCGGGCCCCGAAACTTTGTGACTAATTGCTTTCGTTTTTTTTTCCACCCCTTGTGTTTTCTTATTCTGTGGTCCCACCACCAAGTTTAAAGGTTAAGAGGGGCATATAAATAATTACCGACGGGTATTTGCGGGCACCTGGCCAACAAAAAAGGGAGCCAAGGAAAGTGTTGACAGATTGCTGCCAAAGTTTTTATCGTTCTTCTTTTTTTAATGGGGTTTTCTTTAAGACAAATTTCTTCTCGCTCTCTCTCTCTAGGATGGTGAAAAGTGCCAGGGAAATGCAGGGTCTTAGCCCCTGATTAAATATGCAACTCAATAATTGTAATCCTCTTCGTTCTCTGTTGAAAGTCCCAAATACTGCGGAGACACAGTGCAACAGCTGCTGATTGGCCCGGATTTGTTTGGCCAGGCAAAACAAATGAATCAAATAAGGACTCAGTTTATTGCCAACGGGTCGTATGAGCAATTTCTGCTGGCCTCGGTCAATATTTGTCCTGTCCATTGACATGCTAATCAATTGGACATTAAACTCACTTACGTCTTAACCCTCTGCCGGCCCATGCCCCCTCCGTCAGGGCAATGAAGTAAATAAATAAACAGACAGAAATTTGATTACGCCGAGCGAGGAACAACAGTCCAATAAAATGCAAATCCCTCAGTGCGTTTAGGCCGCACACACACGACTTAGGGCTCGAAATCCAGTTGGCCCAGCATCCGGGCCCACAGGTGTTATTTTGCTTGGTTATGGGTCGGGCATTGGGAAATTTAATTGAACAAGATTCATTCCCTAATTCCACTCAATTCGATTCATTTGGACTCGTTGTGAACACAAAGCACACAGTAAAACAATAGTAACTGTGATTTGTAACATTTTGAGGGGCGAGATCTTCAAAAACGTAAAGGAGATTGAAAATAAATAATTTGCAAAAACATTTAAATAATTTGCAAAAACTGGAACCAAAAATAATCTTGTTGGCTTTGTCTTTGGGTATAAGTTAAGCATTTAACAAATCAATCAAATCGATAGAGTCAGCAAGAGGATATATGTATATGTTAAAGCCGATTGTACATTTATATACAATGAAAACATAACGAAAAATATGCAAACACCTTCGTAACACCCATGAGAGCAACGCAAAACCTACATGATTTGTTCTTGCAAGCTCAGTGGCATTATATTATATGTATATATATTTTTTTTATTGTGGGGTAAACTTTGTCATTGCATGTGTTATATTTTTTACAATATTCATTGCCTGAATGTCCAAAAGCATTAAAAGCAGAAAGAATTAAAAGCTTCAACCTTAAGTTAAGGTTTACATAAACGGTTTTTTCTTTGAAGCAAACTCAAATTGCCTTCATCGAATTAAATGAATAAGAATGCACAATTTGAAGTCTGCGAATATGATATTTAATATATATCTATATACATCAGTAGATCCCATGCATTTATAATATTTGATTGTATGACTGAGCTACCGTGCCATATGCTCTCAAATGCCAGTGACAATTGGCACAGCGGAATGAATATGTTATGCACGGTCATCGGAGGAATAAATCCCCTATATATATACACACACACACATATATGTGTACATCCCTTGAAGGGAGACTGTGGATTGTGTATTCCTTTATATATCCTCAAGGTGAGCCACAGCAGCGCAACCCTTCTTCCCTCCACACTCGATATTTGAGTCATCCGCCTGGCATCCTCCGACGCTGATCCGCAATCTTTTCCATTCCCAACTCGAGCTGACAGAATGACTCATGCTATTTGAATGTTCCCTTTGTGTGTGTGAGGGTGTGGGGGTGTGTGAGGTGCTATGAAAATGCAACCCGCTGAATGGGGCTCTGGAACTGGAACTGGTACTGATGGCAACAAGTCGTATGAGCAATATGCGCTTTATTTACAATCAATACAGGCGAACAAGTGGAAAAAAAGAAGGCAACAACACACAACGCACAACAATGCTAGCCCGTAAATGCCGTTATATTTTTACATGCCACACGTCAATAATACAAAAAAAAAAAAGAGGCAAGAACTAGGGGCCCATTCAGGGCTCAGGAAGGAGGGTATTCCGATTGCCTGTCTGTCAGTCTGTGTGTTAGCCAGGCCATATCGATTACCAATCAATTCTGCTCCTGGCGCTGGCTATGGCAATTGTTGACTTCATTGGATTGACATTCCCTTCGGGATAAGGACAACAAATAATGCGGCAACGGATGGAGGGATAAACGCACAAAAGAGCTTTTCTTTCTGCGGCTAATTAAAATGCAAATGCTGCTGCGATTCCTTTGCCAGTCAGCTAATCAAAATGAAAAATGAAAGGCAACTTAAAAAGGGGGAAAAAGAGGCGATGGAGTGCACTGCCAGGAAAATATGCATAGAATTATAATTCATAAAATTTAGTTTTTAAGTAAAGCTCACATGTATTATCGATATAACGATACTGTATCGATATTCGACGCAAAATCAAATGTAAAATAGATAGATTCGTTAAATCGGTATTATTGTTAACATATTTTTAAGAAATATCAACAGAGATAGGAATAATAATGATATTTTTAATATTTTATTTCTGCATGAGATATTTATCGATCTTGTAAAAGTCGATATATTATTATTTTTGAGATATTTCGAACATTTTCAATATCATACAAAATTTTTCATGTCTGTATAACTACCTGATACATAGTGACTTAATTTGATATCTGACACAAAATATATAAATCTTTATCTTAATGTTGCTATAATGTTTGAATTTAAATTTTTTTTATTTTGAAAAAGTATAAATAGAGATAGGTTATATAGGTAATATTGATATTTTCTTGCCGAATATATTCTCAATATTATAAATATCAGCGTTTCCATATTTCTAATATTTCCGATATCACATATGATTTTTCATATACTTTTTTCTAGTAAAAATAGACTTTATTTTGATATTATAATGTTAAATGTGCAATCTCCTAATTTTCCTTTCGATATACATTCTTAATAAATATATCTCTATTGTATAGATATTTTGATGTTGCATGCAATATTTCTCCATATTTAAAAACTCGTTAGAGCCAAACATAGGAAATTATATAGGATCCATATGACCGTCTTGACTGCTTGAAACTATAAAACCTTTTTGAAGGCTATTCAACCAAAATTATAGTACAGAAAATAGTTTTGTGCAGTGGACGAATAGCTGGTTCGTTGCTTTTAGTATCTGTGGAATGGGTCTGCAAATGATATATGAACCACAGCGCTATGAATAATGCGAGTGGCCGCTGCAGATAACTGGCAGCCAGCGAGTCAATAGCCCCATGGTCCCCAGGTCCACCTCCGGCTCCAGTGCCGGTTCCAATTCCCCGAACCACCCAAGGGGGTCTTACTCCCTGGAGGGTAATGCCTCAGTCCGCCCAAATTGGTGGCCATTGACCACGGAGCGCCCCCTCAAAAGCAATTCGAATGTGTGTAATTTTGCGTGAATTTATGTTTTTATTTTTTCTCTCCTGTCCCTTGTCCGTTGTCCACTGTCCGTCGTTGTTGTCTGCCACGCAAAGGAGTCCGGTCTCCGGATCCTGGCTGAGAAAACATGTGCACCATTCACACGCCCAGGATCAGAAAACAGCCCCGGTCAGGTTGGCTCCCAAAGGGACAGCGGCAGCACCGTTTAAACGTTCGGTAAACGGCCATTAGGCCAACACAACATTTTATGCCATCAAAACAAAGGAAATTGTTATGCATGAATGGCGGAGAGAGGAGGGGCGGCATCTAATACAGGGGGCTGGGTATGGCGAGAGGACCAGGACCAGTCCAGGGCGTGGTCGAAAGACAATGAAAGATAATTTAGGACTTCAACCAGAATGAATTCAACATTTGCATATGAGCTCAGAACATGAAAGAGGGAGAAAGATATATAAATATACATAGAGAGAGAGAGAGAGTGGCCTAAGGTCACTCGCTTTTCCACTAATCATAGGTCAACCAATAATGGATCAATGATAATTTAATTAAATTGACTTCGAAACATCTTAAGTATCCAAAGAGCTTAGAGTTTCCTAAGCAGAAATCGATAGGATTTGAAATTTCAATGCGTGTCTAAAAGTATGCTACGATATTTTATTATCTTATTTAATTATTGGGGTAGAACACATACAATTTTATAAACATTTTTAGGCTTTTTATTTGTTTGCGTCTTCTTTTATTTGTTACACATAAAGTCCCTCTTCTTATTTGAACTTACTATTATCGATATATGGATTACACAAACAATTATTTTGATATTTATCTTAATTAATATTTAATATTAAGGTAGCAAGTTGTTACAAGTTGTAACTCTCACCGCGCATATTTAAATAATTTCCATACCCCAGTGGCTTCTGCATACCGCATGCTTACATTTGGATCAGAGGTGATATTTATATAACAGGTATCCCTTTGCAAGCTTTTATATATGGTTTAATGATCCTTACTAGGGCTGGTAGAAAATGGCGGTATATTTATACGCGATATATAAAGTCGATACATATATTAATTCTGTACTTTGGCGATACATGGATATTCTGTTTGATATAAATTCTATCAATGAAATAACATATTTTATATAATATTTTAACACTAAATGCAACACATTTCAATGCTACAAAAATATACATTTATAAAGTTTTCAATATTTCTATACGAAATGGAATCATAGAATTTTTGCTTTCGATAACATTTCAAGTAAACAATGTGTAAGCAACAACTAATATCAATCGCTTTCTATAAATTCATTTCATATAAATAAATTCGCGATAGCTTTAATCTGCTCAATCTGCTGAAACGCACTGTACCATTCATGCGAGAGCACTCGCCCACCATGAGAGCTTGTGTACGCGATGTACTCATACATATATATATATTTGCTAAACCACCTCAAAGTAATCCACAAATAATCCACTCGCACCTTGTAAATATTTCAAATGCTGCATAAAAATTTAATCCACTTCGATTTTCTGTTTGTTTTCATTTGCAGTCACAGAGAAAGAAATACGTCAATGGTGAGTTCTGTGCGGCTAAGGCTGGTAAATGTGTCAGTGGGGCATCGGGGGGTGCATATACTCATTTTTCCTGAATAGTTTATTAACATTTTAAATATTTCCCGCTTTTATTTCTTTAAATTTATATACTCGCTCTCGCCAGGCACAAAGGATTCCTGAAAGACTGTCCCAACGGCCTGCTCACAGAGCAAGTAAGTACTGTGCATCCGTAAGGACGTGTATCTTTTATCTTGAGTACGAGCATGTGAGTGTGTTAGTGCCGCCGCGTGCGTGTGTGCTCCACCTGAGCGTGGCCAATTCATTTAAGTCAAACGGCTAATTTAGTTAATTTTCCGCCATCCAACCCCGACGGCGGCGGCGGCGGCGGCGACGCTCTCGATTTATGTAAGCTAATTCCAAAGCGGCAGCCTCATAAGGGGCATAAGGGCGCCTCCTTGGACTCCGTTTCGGTCGGGACTCGGCGCCTGCTTTTGGGCCATTGCCAAATGTGTTGACGACCCCGGCTGCTAATGACAATGCTTTTGTTGCTGTCGCCGTCGGCTGTTGTTGTTGATAATAAAATGTATTAATGCGCGCATTATTCAAACACAAACCTAACTCTCAACGACATGTGTGCCACGCTTCTAATTGATTCATTCACATTTCTTATTTCTCTTTGGCTTGCTGTTCGTTCTATTTTTTTCTGCCCCTCTCTCCTGTTTCTTGACTATCTTCTTTATCCTTTCTCTAGGGCTTCATCAAAATCTACAAACAATTCTTTCCACAAGGCGATCCTAGTAAATTCGCCTCGCTCGTCTTTCGCGTCTTCGATGAGAACAATGTGAGTATGTCCATTCCCAAAAGTAACCCTTTTCGTAGCTAAAGCTGACCACGCCCACATTTTGAATTAATTTGAACAGATTTTCAAAATGAAAATAAATTACAGTCTAAGTTCAAGCACCCTTAGCTCCATATTTTCATAGCCCAATGAAAGCTATGGGTGTTTTATAGTCTCTCCCAAAAGTGTCTTTCCTTAGTATATTTCTAATAGAAGACTCCATGAAGTACGCTAATGTCTTGGTGTGTGCAAGACTTTTGGTATGAGAGCCACGGGTATTTTATAGACTTTAAAGAGATGACTCCATGAATTACATTATATATATTTATACATATAAATGTGTAATTGTCAGTCCGCTTAAGCACCCTTAACTCCATACTTCCCAATACAATTTTTTTTTGGAATGAGAGTCACGGGTATTTCATAGTCTGCCCTCTTTCCCTGTCAAGCTGACGTCGGCGAAAAATTTTCAGACAGCCACAAAATAAACTGATTTCAGCAGGTTAATGTCCTACCCAAGTTGCTGTTTCCCATTTATGCGATGGGTGATCATAAATTCCTTGCGTTCTTTTTTTTGTACATCTATATATACATAAATAATTTATGGCTTGTGGGCGTGGTCTGCCCTTATACTCCCCACAACCACAGAATGTCAACTGTCTGATGTCTGCACTGATTTGCTTTTTTTGTCTCTCCGTCTGCCTGCGTATGTGTGCGTGTGTGTGCGGATATGTATTTGTGTGCGTGTCTGCTTTCTTTTTTCTCTTTCTCTCTCTCTCTTTGTCGTTCTTTTGTGCCGCCTCCAGGATGGCTCCATAGAGTTTGAGGAGTTCATACGCGCCTTATCCGTCACATCGAAGGGCAACCTGGACGAAAAACTGCAGTGTAAGTTTTTACCATCTCTCTTTGGGATGTCCATCTGGTACTCCTTCATCTTCTATTCTCCTTCTCCTTCTACCCCTTTTCCTTCTGCTCCTGCTCTTTATCCTGTTTTTTATCCTCCTCCTCTTATTTATCGCCATCCTTTTTTCCTCCTTCTTCTTCCAAATGATAGTTTCATCAATTAATCCACTTGGCATTCTCGTTTTCTTTCGTCCTTAGGGGCCTTCCGTCTTTATGATGTGGACAATGATGGCTACATAACGCGCGAGGAGATGTACAACATCGTGGATGCGATCTATCAGATGGTGGTAAGTGGAAATTCCTATTGTCATAAGTCCTAAGTTTAGTTCTATAACACTCACTCTCCAAGTGTCATAATGCCCTAGCTAAAATAAAAAAATAAAAAATCAATGAGATTACCTACAAGAATATCCTTCGTTGTGACTTAATGATACTGCATAATAATAATAATAATAATAATAATAATACTCTGACGCTAAGCTTTTGAATAAACCTACCAGCGCTAGGTATTATAATAAAATCTAGGCGTTATGACACTAGGCTTAACACTCGATACTATGATATGTATGTGGACATCTTAAGATTTAGACATAATAGACATTATAACAACAATTTTTTTTAATGATCCTCGGTGTTATGGAACGTACCCCCTCTAAACACAGCAGCAGAGAGAATTATCAGCTGTTCTTTCAAAGCTTTTGACAGTGGAAACAATGCAATGAAACATTTGGCGTCTCTGCTGACCCGAAGAGGTGGAAACGCACTAGTAACTTTTGACTATCGATAGCACATCAGTTTCGTTCCTTTATCGTTCGCAGAAAACTGCCTCTTTTCAATTACCAAATTTTTTTGTTCAAGTTTCCATAAGCCCCATATGGTCTAACCCATTTCTTTCGCATTCTTCTCCATTCTTCAGGGCCAGCAACCGCAGTCGGAGGACGAGAATACGCCGCAGAAACGAGTGGACAAGATCTTCGATCAGATGGATAAGAATCACGATGGAAAATTAACATTAGAAGAATTTCGTGAGGGTAGTAAAGCTGATCCACGTATAGTTCAGGCGTTAAGTTTAGGTGGTGGTTAAATCGTTTAACAATTAACGATAACGTTTAACGATAACAGACCGAAACAAAATATTTCAAAACAAGCGTGCAATAAACAGAAAATCCAAACAGAAATTGAAACCGTAAACAATTTTGAACAAAAACCAGCTAAAGAATAACGAAAAGCATAAAAGCTAATAAAAACGAATACTTAGTTTGCATTCGCTTCTTCACTCTTCACTCTCTCTTCTCTCTACGCTTTTCTCGATTCCCGAAAATCTCGATTCTCCGCGCGTCGATTGCGACACTGAAGATGATAATAATTTTTTTAAAAAATGTATGAATATGCATAACGAAAAAATGAAAGAGCGGGAGGAAGCCCCAATGAAATCGAACAGAAGCGAAAATAAATTTTTAAATATACACCAGAATATGAATATATAGGATATCGTCGCGTAGTCAGAGCGCAGTTCATAGCAATAAAGGAAAACCCAAAAAGAAAACAATAACAAACGAAGCGAAAACGAAAACAAAATCGAAATAAATATATTACAAAAAAATATATACATAGTAAATTAATGCTAATTTCAAATTAAAACGAAATGTGTGAGGCGTAAATTAATTTTTGAAGCATACACCAATTACGACTAAACTAATTAAACCTACGAATAAATCAGCATAATTATATTATACAATTAAACCATACAATTAGAGCCGAAATATGCCTACGAATCAATTGCGCAGCCTTCGAAGCGAAAGCCAATGAATTTACAAAGCAAAATAAACCAAAACAAAACAAAACAAAGCGAAAACAAACGAACTACCTAAGCTAGCCGGGTAATCATAGCTCGATCCCAGTCAGCTAATTCCACTCTCGACAGCAAATAGCAGCCACTATATCCACAGCTAATATATAGATATAAATATACATATAGCCACATGTATGGATTCGCCAGACAGGACGAAGAGGGGTGAACTTGAGGCATATATGTCTGGATTGGAGAACTTGCGGGCGGTGGGCCTAATGGGTTATAAATCAGTTATACAATGGATTTGTGCTTGAGGAAGAGCCCCGTTTTGTTGCCCCCTTCTCACCTGTGTCCCTAGACCCCCAAAACTGGACTCAAAAACATATACATACATATATTTCTCTCCCCAACTAGTGGAACACCTTCTTTGGCTTTTTCCAAACAATCTATATAGTTATAGTTATTATATATATATTACGCTATAAGACCCTGAGCTGCTTGAGGAAAGGTCTGTCTCTTTTATTGCAGCCCATCTCCTATTTATGCCAGCTGCCTTACAGCCACGAAACGCACTTTGACCCTTCAAAAGAAAGAACAAAAGCAAAATGAGATACAAAAGGCAATCAAGTTTTCGTTAGAATTAGAATTCAAATAGTGATTGCAGAAAGTGTTGCATACCCAACAGGCGCCGATAACAAAACAAGTGTTTGCTTTTGTTTGCTCTATCTCTCTCTTTCTCCCTCTGTCTATCTCTCTTTATATATATATATATATATATTTCTCTGTCTCACTATCTCTCTCTTACGCTCCCTAGTAAATATCTCTATCTGTATTACCAGCTTTGCCTTGTTTTCTGTTAAGCGTTTTACGTTTCCAACAACAATAACCATTAACAGTAACAACAAGAAACCATAACCAAAACCAAAAACCAAGAAAAACTAGAAAAAAAAACAGAAACAACAACAACACGAACATATTGACAATAGGAGGAGACAACAGCAATAACAACAGGAAGCGGTTAAGGAGAAAGGTCCTCGAACTGGCACCAGAAATAGCTGCGAAATGAAGAGATTAATAATTGATAAACTAAACAAAGAACGCACATCTACAACTACAATTATTAACATGAACATATATACACATGCATATGTATGTATATCCGTCTATATGTCCAACGACAAGAATAAAGAAATAATAAAGAATAAAAATAAAACCCACGAGAAGCAGCTGAAAATTAGAGAATGGAAGATACATACAAGGACGAAGTTGGCGCTGTAGAAAATAACAATGAACAAATCCATCATACGATTTAATTTCTATTCTATATGCGGTTCAGCTTTATTATTGCATTGATTTTTCAATAAACCAATCAGCCGTTTTTACTATTCCGATGACTATCTATAAAAACGAATCCACACTCACGCTTACACTCACTTGCCCCAGTATTTAGTATTTAGTATTTAGTGTTCAGTATTCAGTATTCAGTAATCAGTATTCCGTATATCCCGTACTCAGTATTCAGTATATCCAGTCCACAGTCCACTCCCATACACCCAACTACACCCCATTACAATTCTGCCATAGCTAGAAACAATGCAGTCTTAAGAATAAGATGCATAGCGCGCATACATATCCTTCTCGCTCGCTCGAATAGAGAGGCAAATCTAAAATGTTTAATTTATTAGAGTAAAACAAAAAAAAACATTATATGGCGTTAAGCATCTTATGCTGTACATTGTCTCTGCTAGAACCATCTAGTTACTATTTCTTCTTATTATTTTGCCTGCTTTGCCTTTTCTTAATCTGATCGAAAATAATTGAGCGACGTACGTTTTCCTTTTCGTTTTCCATTACCTTTTTTCTTTTCTTATGCTTTCCATGTCTTTTGACTTACAGCACCGATCGAAAATGATAACAAAAATGTGAAAAATTGACGATGCAACCATGCCACCCCGAAAATACTTTCCCACACCAGTAACAAGCACACACAAACACACAGACACATATATAGCCACACCTATGTGCATATATATACACACTCCTCTTAACTTATATATACCCTATAATACATATATACAAATATATATATAAAACGTAAGCACTGCAATCGAAAGCGAGTTAAGGAAACACTTTAAACAAAGCTACTACAAACTAAACCAAAAGAGAAGAAACGCTACAAGAACGCTCTATAAACCTCACTGAAATTCTTCGAAGGAAACTCACACACACACAAACACACACACACACTTGTACGAGTATATTAACAATAAACGTAATGCGAAAACTTAATCAATAATTAAATAATTCGAAAGTGATATAGCTGACAAAACAAATGTGTCTGTAGTCTAGTAGTAAAAAGAAATTTAAACGAAACAGAGGAAAAAGCGAAATAAATCATTTATATATAATATTAACAGAACAAAGGAATGACAGAGGATTGTGGCAAGTTTTTTTTTTGTGTAAGGAGATGCCTAAGCAGCAAAAGCAAAAGTAAGCTACAAAAAACGTCAAAAACAGGCAAATCAAACTGTAAATAACACTAAGTGAATCACGCACACCAACACCATCGCATACCCACACACAAACACACACAAATACACCCCTACACGGGCAGAAAAGTACCGAATAAGTTTGTTAACACCAAAATATAACGGGTCTTAAGTAACAAAATAAAAAATTAAATAAAAAATTAAAAAAAAAAAAAATAGGAGAACAAATCAGTAAGCTAGAGCAAAGAATTTTTTTTGTGGATTGAAATGAATCAAGTCAATTGTAATAGCCGAAGGACAAAAAAAAAGGAAAGAAAAATATATATAAAAATAATTGAATATTTATAATTATTTACAATGGACAGGTGAGAACAGAATAGGACAAAATAGAACAGCACAGTACTTACAGTTTGGAGCGGGGATCGCGGGAATCCCCGCCAAGCGAGTCTCAGATGAAGGTGAAGTTGAAGTTGAAGTCGAAGATGAGTTTCTTTCCACCGCCGTTGACAAACCACACGAATGTCAAGTTAAACGTTTCACAAGCAATATTTTACATACTTATACATGCATTATATACATACATATATGACTATATATATATATATATGGATAAATATATATATATATATATATAATAATAATAATAATAATAAATATACGATAATAAATATATATACATAAACTTATATACACACAACTCCGCAATAACGGCGAGTCAACCGGTAGAAAATAGAAATAATTCGAAAATTGCAAGACAGACGAAGGCACACAACTGGAAGGAATATAAAATTCGATAATGCGAAAATATGGAAATAAGGGAATACATAAATAGAAGTAAACAAGATGAAAGCAAGGGAAGTTTACATACAACAACAACAACAACATTTTTAGTGATATTCTTTAGCAAACTTGAATCTGATTTCTTTTTGCTAAGAACGAAACGAAAACGAAATGTAAAAAGTCAAGAAGAATTCAAGAGAAAAAAAAACATAGAAATCGAGAAAAAAAAAACAAACAAACATTAAAACAAACAACAATTCAGGCAATGTGCGTATATTTTACAAAAAAGAAAAGAAAACAAAAAAATGTAACTAAAACGAAAAAAAAAACCAAAAAGGTACAGCTAAAAAGATAACAAAAACGAATAAGAAAGTAAATTGAATTTTTTTCCTTCCCATTTACCTTGGACCGGGTTCTTCAGTTTATTTGTTATATCTCCTTTGTACTACTTTATATTTACCGTTATTTATCTTCATTATTATTATCACAGAGATGATTATTCCGATTGTTATTATTATTATGATTATTGCAACCTCGAGAATTACGATTATCGTGTAAACACATGAAAAAACTTAAAAACGAAAGAAAGAAAAGAAGAAGAAGAAAAACATAAAAATACACACACACACACACACACACAGAACATTTATAGAACAAACAAAAATGAAAATCAAATTCTTTTACCAAGCAAAAACAAATACACAATTATTTTTTTTAAGTAATCGCCTATGGGGAAAGGGAAATTTATCTTGTTACTGTCAGAAAATATTACTTACTTCAAATAAAAATTTTAAAGCGAAATCAAGCGAGCGTTTTTCTCTTATTCCGAAATTTCAATGGCCCAAAGCTTGCTCCTCTTGGATTGAGGTAAGTCTGGGATCCTTGACAGCTGCTCGGGGACACCTTTAAGTACTCCCATAATCCCACTCTCCTCAAAAGTTTCGGTTTAATTGTCGAGAGGGCACACTAGACAGTTGGAAGCGTTTTGTTTAATGGCTATTAACTGTTATGTTATGGGCGCCCGGCTGCACACGTGGCGTATGCGCAATCAACGAAGACAGCTACATGGAGATTACATGGATTTGCCTCCCAGAAGCGTTACGTATACGCAGCGTGAGTACATAAATGTATAATGTGTGCGCAAAGCAAACTTCAAGTGTCCAGAGATGGTCATGCTGACATGTTAACAGAATGTAACAAGTTTGGTCAACTTTATTTGCCAGATTGATGTCGTACTTAATACTAATTGATGTCCTTGCATGTCAAACTCCTCCGTGTGCGAGTGTGCGAGTATACTGTGTGTTTTGTTTGCTCAAATAAATGTTTGCTATGAGTGGCTTGCAAATTGACGGCGAAATAATTATGAAAGTGCATTGCCACAATGTTTTCCCAGTTTCCTTTGATGTTTAAAATCAACAATTAGCTAAATAAACTCAGGCAAAGGTAAGTGTGATCGACTGAGAGTTACCTGGGGGGACTAGGGATGTGGACTGAACGCCAAACTTTGATATAATATATTGCGCTCGATATCATATAAAACATAATTTAAGATTTTGTGGAAGAACATTTTGCAAGCAATAAGAAAGTTGAAGTTGCTGTACTCACAGTTTAACAAACAAACAAATTTCTAGAAGTTAAAGAACATTAAATATACTTAAACAATAACTAGTACACCGCTGAACTCAAGGATATAATACCCAGCAAAGATATTGTATAAGACTTACAGAAGTTAGGTACTTGAACATCTAGGCTACAATCATAGTGCTTCGTTGAAAATAATAAATCGAGTTCTTTTCATAAGTTCTAGTTAGCTTTCGTGATTGTTCTTTGCACCAGGTATCTTCAAGTCGGGCAAAACTAGCTTTCCTACTTGGTCAGCGCGGTGTGGAGGAAGGGTATACAATTCTTGATTACTTTTTGCGGTTTTCGTGCGTGTCGCGGGTGTTGAAAATTTGACATGAATTAGTAATGATTGTATCCCACAGATGCGGACACCATCCACTATACAACGAATGCGCCAACTCAGGCAGCAGCAGTGGCGGCGGCAGCGGCAGCGGCAGCGGCAGTGGCAGTGGCAGCGACGTCTGTTTATCTAGGCAGCCCAACTATTTATAATTAAAGGCAACCAGATTAAAAACCAAAATAGATCCTGTATATGCAGCTGCATTATCTGTATCCGAATCCGAATGTATCTATACAACTCGCTTCATTGCTGGGCCGGTAAAAGCAGATAAAAACAATGCTTGGGTGGATTATCTCGACCATGAAATACCCGGCAGTGCCAAGGTTACGGCGAATAGGTAAGGGAACATTAAATTCTCTATGCTTGGTCTATTAAGTCGTTGATATATAATTTAATGCATTTATTTTTGCGAACTTGTTTTCTATATCTAAGGTGGTAAATAGCCAATATACCCGGCAAATGCCGGGAATAAAACTATATACAAATACGAAATACAACAAGGAACTGGCAAATATGAGATTGGCGATGGGGGAAATGCTAAAACAATGGCACGCAACTGAGAAACATTCGAATTAACCACATTTTTACATTATGTAGGGGATATGCCGGCCCCGCTGCACAGGGCCCCCTTGACCTATCCAACTATGTGTGTTGTATAAATAAACAGTAATTATAATTGGCTCATTTTGGGATTCGAATTCGAATTCGACTCGATTCGATGACGCGGGCGTACCGCCTGCCGCCTGCCACTGGGCTCCCATTGGCATAGTTTGGAGGTGCGCCTATTAAATTTCCGCCATATGTACGCAATTGCGAATTTATTCTTCGCACGTTCGCCACATTGAAGGGGGAAATGCAAATTGAAATAGGAAATGAGCGGTGGCCAGGCCAGTCAGGGCAATCATCCGATCCGACGATCTGTCGCCGTCGCCGATCAATAGTATGCCCGAACAAGTAGCGGCCTCTAATGAGTTCTAAACAGATCCCAAGGAACTATTAAATTGGGCAGTCAAGAGCGACAATTAGGGTTCGTTATAGATTCGCAATGACGTAATGAGTGCACTACACGAGATATATTTCATGGTTTACTCAGAAAACAGAACAACAGGTTCGTTAATATGCTTCTTGTATGTTAGGAAATACAAAGTGGAGTGAAAAGTATGTAAATCTATCCACGAACCACTTGTAAGTTCATTCATTTCATTAAGAAGCGTTCAAATAAGGCAGCATTAAAAACCATTTAAATTTAAAAGAGAAATATACAGTATGCTTTAGAATATATTAAAATATATAGTACATTCCCAAAATATCCACTCGACTAGGCGACAAAGATGATCCCAGGCAATAAAAAGCTTAACTAATTGATTCGGTTCTATGGCATATACTTGGAGTGATAAGACGGAAACCAAAAATAAACCAGAGATCGGTGTGTGTGTTCCTGGGAGAGGAGGAAAACATATGGAATGTTGCGAACTGAATGATAAGGCAAAAAATTGCGAGGCTGAGCATATTGAGGGCGAAATTTCTTGGTAGATCAAAGAAGCATTTGCGGAATTCGTTGAAACGGTAATCCATCGTATCCGAGAGATACATAGAAGAGATGCCCAATAAACATTGCGTTTGATTTTGCATCCGTATCTGTAGCCGAAGCTGTATCTCTATCTGTAGCTGTAGCTGTATCTGTATCCGTTCTGTATCTGCAGTTGTTGTATCCGTGTATTTGTGGTTTTATTGTTTATTTGCTTGCCGTTTGCCGTTTTCCGTTTGCCTTTAGTTATTTCTCGTTTTTTTTTCGATTGTTTTTATTTTGTTTTGTTTTCGGCAGAATTTTTATTATTTACTATATTTAGGCACAGGCCATGAGAAAGGGAGCTCTACATAGATTTATAATGTATTTGGCCAACAATTAGTCATCGCTGGGCCACGACACCTGCAAAAAATGCAAATAAAGTAAATTATTCAATTGCCCAATCGTTCTGCCTCAATTGGCGTCGCTGCCAGCGTCGACGGCAACGGCGACTGCGACAACGACTGCGACTGAGGGCTAAGCTATTCGGCGCTGCTGCTGGCATTCGATTGCCATTCGCACAAGTTGCATGTTCAACTCGCGACTTGCCTCGGTTTCCTCATTGTTCTTCTGTTCTCCCCGCTCTGCTCTACTTCGTTTGTTTTTTTAGTTGTGTTTTGTTTTGTGCATATTTTAAATCACTTTCCCGGTGTGTTTCTGAGTGTGAGTGTGTGTGCCTTTTTTCTTCCCTTTTTTCATACCCATCACTCGCCCTAATTAAATGTGCGCGCTAATGCGCTAAACGGTTTCTGAAATTTGCCTTTGAGCCGAAAACACTGCGTGTGTGTGTGTGTGTATGCCAGTGTGTGTAGTCCTGTGGAAATTACATTTATAATTACGCTTAATTCGTCGATTACTCTTATCGCCAACAGCGGAACCAAATACTCACCGCAGCGGTCGCCGACCGCACTCCGGTGTTTTCCAGGTATGTGTGTGTCCGTAACCCTTGCCCCCGAATAAACGTTATTATTACCCCGATATGCGTACATATATAAATATGACAGCGGAACCGATAATTGGACAGATCGCCCTAGGGGGGGGCTTGATTTGCTGTTCTCATTGCGGTGCCTTGGGAGTGATTCTCTGCGGTTATGCCGAAGACAAATGACTTTGTGTGGGTTCCCCTCTGCGAAATATATACTCCAACTCTTTAACAACGAGTGGAGGGGGTAATCCACTTTAATCCGATTTAATATCTAGTCAACCTGTAGTTTTCTTATCAATAATCCCTGACAAGTCACTGGGGTAAAATAAATCATGGGTTAACATTAATAGCAATAAACATGGAAGAGAGTAGAGGTTAATTAATGATATATTATTTTATTCAGCTAATTAGCTTATCAGCTTATCTTAATTTATTTGATTAACAGTTAGCTGATTTTTAAAAATTTTAAAAATATATGATTTGGCTAATACTAAATACTAAAATGTCACTCTTAAATGCACATAAAACATATTATATGACAATAATTACATTTTAAATATTGTATTTAACCCTAAAATATTGGCATACTCGAAAATATCATAAACATCGATATATGTATTAGAAATAAAAATTGAAATGCTATCATTAAAATATCGATGTTATCGAAAAACATGTGGGAAATGCTATTTATTTATTTTTTAATTTCTTCCATTATATTTGTTCTTTCTCATGTCACGTAAATTAACGTAGATACATTGTAGATGGCGATATTTCCATTTTTTGTCATCCCTAATATGATTATTATTTCTGCATAAAGAATAAGTTCTACCGGAGCCTTCGAATATAAAGACTTTTATTGTTAAATAATTCTTACAGAATTCTTAGCTATTATAAATAACAAAACAATTAATTTCAAATGAATGAATTGAAGGTGTTTTTCCTCGAACAATACAAAGTTGCGCGTACATAGAAACCATTAATAAAAGATAAAACGAATGTGGCTGTAATATTAATTGTTTTTTCTCAATCTGGAAGGTTATGCGGCAATCGGAATTGATGAATGGAAGGGATCTGTTAGTTTATTTCATTTCATCTTTATTTTAAACATGTTTTTAAGGAAAGTTTTAAATGGGGAAACAACAAAAGAATTCATAGCAAGTGTTTATGTGTTCTCTTGCCTCTCTCTCTATAAACACGGAAACAGAGGTAAAAATAATAAACATAATGGTCGGTGTCTCTACTAAGCGAAACTAAATAACTAGTGGGAGCGAGAAAGAGAATGCTAATAACTTCCATGTTTTTTAACCAGTTTCACTGAAATTAAAAAGAAGTCCCGCATTTATGTACTTTTAATAAATCCTATTAGATCATAATCGTTATTTTAATTTTAAATGTATATAATTTTTGTTTCTAGCTCTAGTACTAGCCAAGTCAACCTCTTTTTAAGGTTTGGCATCTTTCTTGTTGTTGTTTTTAATATTTAGTTTTTACTAAGATGAAAGTCTAAAATATTTCTATTGAAATCTTAAGGAAAACCAGGCGATATTCACTTAATCTTAAGCATTACAGCTTCATGTTTTCCCAATTACTTCATTTTTTCGCATTTTACTCACTATCAGCTTTCGCGAAAGGCGTTCTCCGGCAAAAGGTGTCTGAATTAAACTCACAGTGCCCAACCCGAAGCCCTCCCACCCCCTGCCCCTCTCCGCGTCTCTCTCTCGTTTTCCGCCCCCCCCCTCATTCCCTCCCCCTGCTCGCCGGCTCGAAGTAAACAGCATTCGAGGGTAGTGTAAACAATCATTGACCTCGTTCATATTTCTTGGAGCGTTCACTCATTTGCCTTTGGCCCGAGCCCCAGACGTTGGCTCTGCCTGGTCGCAATTAAAATTGTTGTTTAGCTAGTTGCCTCTGGACGGCTCTTCAGAGACCCTCCCCCCCGGCCTCAGCCCCCTTTACCCCTGTTAGCCGGGGATTTCGAACAGAATCAGATTCTGAATCGGGAGGCCGACATGCCGGCAAAGGCGGCAGTTTTGGAACCAATTAGCCGCCGAGAAAAAGGCAAATATCTGATTCTGTTGCGATTTCCCTTCCCGGCGAAATGATGATGAGCATAAAGCAGCAGGGCAAGAAGCCAGAAGGAATTGTAAGGATTTAGAAGCCGACCAAGAGGCGCAGAGCTGAAAAGAGCCAAATCACGATAGGCTCAACGGCAAAGACACAGAAAAGTGAAATAATCAAGGCTAACAGAGAGAGGGAAAAAATAATACTGATAGACCGAAGTTAAGGATACGCTTTTATAGTACTTATAAAGGTTAAACGATTTTTTATACCCTGTACCGTAGGTACATAGGTATATTAATTTTGTGCAAATGTATGTAACAGGCAGAAGGAAGCATTTCCGACCCCATAAAGTGTATATATTCTTGATCAGCATCAACAGCCAAGTCGATATAGCCATGTCTGTCTGTCCGTCTGTCCGTCTGTCCGTCTGTATGAACGCCTAGATCTCAGCAACTACAAGAGCTAGAGCCACCAAATTTGCTATGTAGGTCGGAATGTTTTGCACGCAGATCAAGTTTGTTTCAGATTTTAAAATTTCCCTCCCACTCCCCCGCAAATCAATAAAAAACGTTTTGCAGCCACAAATATTACCATAGATCTTTTTTTTTGTGCATAGGCATGCATATGTAGTACATGTATCAATACCGAAAATCTGGTAAAGATCGGATAAAAAACACAAAAGTTATTTACTTATCAGCTTGTTATCATTTTGGCAGCTAGCAACAGGAGCTTCCCAAAAAACAACAACAAAACTAATGAGCGCAAGAAACTAACTCCCGTGCGCAAGAAAGAGAGGGTTATCTCTGTCTCTGTCTTGCACACGCAAGTGCATGAGATGGTGATGGTTTTGAAAAGAGCGAGTTTGTTTACATTTCTCTAATAGGCAAAAGTCGCGATCAGCTGATTTTTGTTTATCGTTGTCAAAGCCATGACAAAGAAGAAGCGTAAAAAGGATGAGAGCAACCAAATGGCTAGAAAGGTACAGAGATAGAACTGAACCAATGGATAGAATGGATAGAGACTCGTAGGTCTCTTTTTGACCCCTTTGCAATTGCATTGGCCTCCACGTGGTGTTCCCTGGTTACCGATTTTATTTATAATCGGGAGCTAATTCGAGCGGCGATATATTTTGGTACAGGGTATATAACAGTCGTTCACGAACGACTGTAGCTTTCTTACTTGTTTTTTTATTTAAAATGTTAATATTTTAAATTACATTCACAAAATAATATTTGGGGATAACTTTCGAGTTTCAATACAGTAAATAAGTAATTTCAAATGTATTTGATTGTAAAATGCATTTTTTTTTGCATGATTTAAGTTAATATTTTCCCGGTGTTAAACATGAAAGCAATACGTAAATAGCTTAAATAATTTTCCATACAGCAAGTTATATTCCATTTTCTAGCTGTTGTAGCCCATTTTTTTTTATAGAGCATCCTGCTCTGCCGAACCGAGAGGAAAGTTTAAGCGGCATATAAACCCAGCCCACACATAGCCCCTTGGCCGGGGCCTTAGCCCGTGACCCAATATCGAGGCAGGCAATCAAGGATAACGCGCATTATCCCGTGGCCCACATATGGAAGGAAATGAGGGCTCGTCGGGTATGGGGTCAGGAGTTGGAAATTGGTATTATCTTTGTGTGTGTGTGTGTGTGAGCCGCCAGCGTAGCGCTGGTTTAGCATTTTTATGTGTCCCGACCCCAGCCGACTTCTCCCACAACCCCTATCCATCGCCAGCGCCTGTCGTGGCCTACAGAGACATTATGTAGTTGGCTTTATCGCAAACGATTTGCCGAACACAATATGACGTCGACCAGGACCCAAGACCAAGCCCACGACCAAGACCAAGACCAAGACCAAGACCACGACCAAGAGCAAGAGCAAGAGCAAGAGCAAGAGCAAGAGCAAGAGCAAGAGCAAGAGCAAGAGCAAGAGCAAGAGCAAGAACAAGAACAAGAACAAGAACAAGAACAAGAACAAGAACAAGAACAAGACCAAGAACAAGAACAAGAACAAGAACAAGAACAAGAACAAGAACAAGAACAAGAACAAGAACAAGAACAAGAACAAGTCAATGGCAATGACAATGGCCTGGACCGCAGAAACACACCCGCACCCACACTCGCGAATCACAACCCACATGTGTGTGATAGTTGAAAGGCGACAAATGTGTTGGTGTCTAAAATACATTTTTAATTTCCACCTCTGTGGCGCTATAATTCCCAACTGGTCAAGTAGGCGACAGAAGCTTCCCTTAGCTTCTTTCATTTTTGTCGATCTACATTTAAACTACCAGATGGGATGATGTTTCCGGTAGAGAACACAGTTTAACGATCTCTTAAAAAGAAAACGATAATATAAGTGTAAAACAAAACAAGAAAGGAAGCTAACTTCGGCGTGCCGAAGTTTAAATACCCTTGCAGTAATTAGAAGCAGAAGAAGATGAAGAAGAAGAAAAATGTTCTGACTTTTTCGCTTTCTCGGGTACTGTCATTAAATAAATGTTGCCAATGCAGAATGTTGCTGGCGAAAAATGTTGCAAGCAACAAAGGCAAACAGATATATATATTCCTATGGCAACTATATGATATAGTGGTCCGATTTTGATAAAATTAAAACCGAAATTCAGGAATAATACAAAATGGCCATGTCTCAAATTTTATGAAAATATGAGGAAAATTGGCTTAGATTTTTTTCTCAAAATTTTCCGATCGGACCTATAGCAGCTATATGATATAGTTGTCCGATTTTGATAAAATTAAAACCGAAATTCTAAAATAATACCAAATGGTCAGATCTAAAATTTTATGCAAATATTTTAAAAATTGACTAAGTTATAATTTTTTTCATTAAAATTTACCGATCGTTCCTATGGCAGCTATATGATATAGTCGTCCGATCCGGCCGGTTCCGACTTATATAGTAGTGAGAGCATATAGAAGACTATCTGCAAAGTTTCATTCAGATAGCTTCAAAACTGAGGGACTAGTTTGCGTAGGAACGGACGGACAGACGGACAGACGGACAGACGGACAGACGGACATGGCTAGATCGACTCGGCTGTTGATGCTGATCAAGAATATATATACTTTATAGGGTCGGAAATGTCTCCTTCACTGCGTTGCAAACTTCTGACTAAAATTATAATACCCTGCAAGGGTATAAAAAACGCTGGAGCAAATAAATTTCGTTTAAAGTATAGTGGTTATTTGAAATATTTGATTGGGCTATTTTTAAAACATTTAGCTTCATTTATTTAAAAACATAACCTTTAAAAAATGAATATATCCGTATTTTATTTTTATTTGATTTATTCGTAATAATTACAAGATTTACTCTAGTTAAAAGATGAAATTCACAAGTTTTACTCCTGCAGAATTTTTTATGAGTATCTTATAATTGACACTGATTTTTGTAAGTACTAAACACAAATTTATTTTATTTTGTTTATATATACATATATAAATATATTAGTTTATGTTTTGGCCCTTCCCTAAAATTATTAAAAAAATCATTTTTATTTTATACGGATTTTTACCTGGCTGCTTCGTTTCACTAACATGGTGGCAACCTTGGCGATAACTTTCGGCGGTGGACCTGACGACCCCTTGCTAAATTTCTTGTTGCGACGGAAAAATTTGAGTTGCGGTTAGAAATACATTTTTTTATAAAATAGCTACGTGTCAGAATGACCGTGTGGTGGTGTGGAATAAACATAGACCATCGAGTGAACCATTTTTCCCTTAGTAAATAAGATCTGAATTGATACAAAAATAAGTTATTACTTTTTATATCGGGCAGACAAATCGCAAATAGCTTATGCGAAAGAGAACGAGAGCACCGATTTTTCAATTTCAAAATTAAAATAGTACAATTTTTACGAACTCGATACCCGGAGCAGGCCTGAATATCTACACTATTTACAAATTGTTTTGTTTTTTAATTCAGGAAATATTGGTATATTGATAAGATATCTCTGTTTGACGCCAAAGTGGATACATAAATCGATTATTTAACACTGCGCTAGATGTGTTCGATAAGACATAGGCTAGTAAAGTTATTAATAGTAAACTTTTTTTAAATCGAATTTCCAAATGTCTCTATAACGTTTTACGATATATCACAACGGACTATTTCATAATTTTTCTTATTTCCCTTCAAAACGAATCGATTAATAAACAATTTCCCCATCTACCAATTTAGTTTGGATTACAAAATTTAAGAACATTTATTAATTTATAAATTTATTTTTTATAGAATATATTTACGTTCCCCCTTTTTACTCTTCGATTTCGTCTCCTTTGTCGCCTGATTCTTATTGCCTCACAGTGGCAATTTTTGTTTTATATTCCTGCTGCTCCTTTTATTTTTTGTTATTCTTGTTGTTGTGTTAGCCAATGGAGCGGCGTTAGAGGCTTTTGTTTACTTGACGCTGCTGACTTTTTAGGGTCCTTCCACCGTTTATATGGCGTATAAAATTAATAATAACAACAAATGGCGCAGAGAGAGAGAGAAGGGAAGCAAATGGCGCTGAAAGGGAAATGGGAGGGGAAACTGGAGGGTGGCTTACGAAGGGGAAATGCAGAAGCTTAAAGCGATATAGAAATAGGAAAAATAGGAAAAATCTTAAGCTCTTAGCTGGATTTCGGGGGATTAAGAATAGTAAACACCGGCCCCATCAATTAGAGCTAAGTTTTTAATATTTTGACAGTGTGCCAAATCAGTTGCAACTTGCCATTCAATCCCCACTCAAATATCAAGCATACGCCACGTTGCCTCGAATGTGTGTCTGGGACTGTGTGTCTGTGCGACTGTGTGTGCGCCTGATGCTGGCGCCGGCATTTGGTGAAGTCTGTCTGGAAGCTGTCGCCCCTGGCTGGGATTGGGGCGGCTGCTCCGGGGGGTGGCTGCACTCGGTTACCCGGGGGTTGGCTGTAGCCGAGCAAGCGAGCGAGCACCCGTTCACACGACACTTCAAGTGTTCCGTCGCACTCGCTGCCCCTCGTCCTGTGTTGGTTCCTGTTGTTGCCACTCTGGAAGTGCGTCTATTAATTTTCATATCGCAAGCACTTCTCAATACTCGTGCCTTGTCGTTTCGGCTTATGAGGCCCTTCCTCGTAAATTACCCAGCATCCACGCACACCCTACACACGCTCATCAAATTAAATAATTATGCGCTTAATTATTTTTCGGCATTCGGCGGGGTGTTTTCTCGCCCCGTCAAATGTTTGATTGTTTTTTAATTTTATTTAAATGTGTCAGGCAAACGATTTACCGAAAAAGAGGTGACTGTGTGCTCTTGGCATGTTATTAGGCCACTCAAAGCTTTGAAACAGATTGATTTCCCAGCAGCAGCTAGCTGTCTCTGCCAGACTTTTCCACTGTCTGTGTGCTTTTACAATTTCCCTTCGAGATTTATGCACCTATTTTCCTCATAGTTTTTTCGAGTTCTCAGTTTCTGTTTACTTCGTAGTTAGACGTTGATTAGCATAGCATTTAAATGCAAGTGCTTATAGTTTTTTTTCGCTTTCCTTCCCTGAAACTTTAAGGAGTTTCTGGCTTAAATCCTCTTCTTCTTGGCTCATTAGCTTAAGAGTATTTTGGTCTGTGGCCGCAAAGTTGAATTATCTTAATGCAAAACTTATGATCCGCCTGCAGCTTTCTGTACTTACCGTCTTCCATTTGTAATTGCCCTTTAAGTAGAGTTAAGAGGATAGTGCCTTCGTTGAAGGAGTATTTGGAAGCTTGATAATTTCATTATATATAGATTTATATTAATAAATATTAAATAACTAATAACAAGACTTTGAATATTTCAACTAAAAACTGAGTATCTGCAATGTCGAATTAGATTTGTACAATGCTTCTGCCTGCAATGCCCCGGCGGCACTCGCCAAAAACTTAACACAAAATGTTGTCGGCTTGGGGTTTGTGTTCCGCCTTGCCCTGCTTTGCCTTCCTCTGCTCTGCTCCTTAGACCCGGGTTAGTTCACCATCTGGTGCCGCCCCCAAAATCCCACCGAGCCATGTGCAGCGTGCGCACTAATTACGACAAGGTCGGTGCACTAATTAACAATTGCTTTGAGGCAGTTAAACGATATGGCGCCCTCCAGCGAAAAGCGCAGAGAGGGATGGCGGGGAGAAATTCCTGAAAACTAACGGGGCGAAACTCCTCGACCCACGTTGCGTATAATAAATATTTGCTTTTCGTAGCCCCGCCAAGGGAGAGATAGGTAAAGTGCCGAAAGCAAGGGGCTGCCATAACGCGAGTTCAGCGGGAAAGTAAAAAGGGTTACGGGGCCAAGTCACTATCTCGATCTGCGTTGGGAAATCCCCATTGACAACACAGCGTATGATAATTATTTTTAGTGATTTCCCAAAGATAGCATTTGGAACAGATTGGCAGAGGAGAACCAAGAAAAGTGCAACATATCTAATGTATTACATAAAGTATAAACAATATATTTTATTAAGCATTAGAAGTCGATTCGATTTGCATCACAATTTCTTCAAAGCTTATGGGAAGCTAAGTAAGAACTAGCGAGCAAGGAAAATGAAGATTTCTCGATACTGTATCGATATTGCAGCCGAAGCCCATATTTATATTAATATATTAAATTTAGTAAAAGGTTATTAGCTAAATGGATGTTTGAAAAATCGATGTTTAATAAATCGATATTCTACAAATCGATGTTCGATAAGTCGTTATTCAACATATTGATATTCCATAATTCGGGGTTCGATAAATTATATTCCATTATTCGGTGTTTGGTAAATTCCATTTGATTCCGTGTTCGATTTGTTGTTAATCGATAAGTCGATGTTTCACAAATTGAATTAAATTAAAATCGATATCCGATATGATAAATTGGCTTTAAATTTATCGGTATTCCATCGTTATCGTTATTCAACCCTTAATTTTTTTATTGTTTTGTATAATATCGATTTTAATACGATACTTTTAGATATTTCAAATTTTGATATATTACAGCTTACGGTTTATTTGATATCAGATTGAACGTGCTTTTTTGTTGACTTATCACTTTTCCTAAAGAAGAAGTAGTTATAAATTTATAAAGACAATTTATCTACTGTACAACGTATGCCAAAATGTGTACAACTTCTTGCCTTTAATATTAAATCATTAAATCATGGCAACTTCCTGATTTCGCTACTCGTTCTGGCCACAATAAAAACTTCCCTGCGCTGCTTATGATAAGCATTTACCGTTGTTTATGCGCTGATAAGCGCAGCGGGCGAGCGAAACAGGTGCCCTTGGGGGTGGCGGTGTGGGGTGGTAAGTGCGTTGGCGTGAACATCGCTGATTTAATGCGATTAGATTAGATGAGATTTTTCGTTTCGCTTCGCTTTGCGGTGCGGAGCGACGTTTCTTGGGGTGTCCTGGCGCCAAAAACTTGCCAGCTGAGCCGAATGGCCAAGATGAAAGCTCTGGCCTGCAGAGAGGGCAGAGCTTTTTGCCGCACTGCCAAAAGCAAAGCTCTCTGTGGTGAATTGAAGAAAGAGAGGGTCGACAGCGATGGCCACAAAAGGGGGGCAGGAAGGGAGCCGAAGCGGCAGCGTGGGAGCTAATGCTCGTAATGTCGAGTTACTGGCGTTCCCTGTGTACGCCCGTGTGCCTCGTGTATTTTTACAATCGAACGCTGGATGTTTTTAAGCCGCTGCCTTTTCTTGTCAGACTCACGAGCTCGCACACTGGCATTGGCACACACACACACGCCTGGCACATGGCCAAATGGCTGTGGCACATATTAATGCGCTAATATTACGCATACGGCACGTTGCTCCCATTTCGGACATGTGCGTTCCGTTCTGGCTCTGGCTCTGGCTTTTCCTGCACAGGTGCGCGCAAATGAATACAAATGAAAATTGAAATTTATAAATTGCATTACATAATTAAAAACGTTCATAATTGAATCAGAGCTGGGACAAAATGGCCCTAATTAAATGCGTTGACCGCAGTCAAAATAAAGGCAACCAAGCAAAAAAACAAAGAAAAAAGAGCAGGAAACTGGGAGAAATGGAAAATAGAAAAGTGGGAAAACTGTCAGGGGCGCACTTAGCGCACACACAAATAGGGAAGTGGAGACGAGGAGGATAAGGGAATGTCCCTTGGGTGCCATTTAAATATTATCCGATGCAGCCGCCATTTCGTGATCAGATTCAGGGCCTGTCAGCCCGAGGACATTCGCCAATTTGACAACAATCTTGGCCATTTTTGGATCTGCGCTAGGGGGCGGACTTCGGTGTGACCAGCAGCAGAGAGAGGCTGTAAGGCTGTGCCACTTGATGCCATTACAATAAGCCACGAATTTATTTATTTATTTAAACTACTCGAGCGATATCTGTGTTGGCTTAGCTGGCTTCATCCCCCGCTCCAGGCTGCTTGCCCCTCATGGCTTCCGGCTGCTGCGGCGATGATTGCGTTCTGCAGAAAGCTCTGGCCCTGGTGGGGGGTAAGAGTGAGCGGGGCATGTGGAGGCGTCCGCCTCGTCAAACTTCGTTGGCTTCGGCTCTTGGCGGCTCGTATCAGCAAGGACATTCGACCTACTGTTGATTGCGCTCAGCTCCGAACCGAAGCTTTTCAGTTGAATATCAGGCCGTGCCACGAACGGAACGAAAACCGAGCCCGGAGCAGCGAGAGCCGAGAGTTTGAGTTTGAGTTTTCAGTTTTCAGTAGCAAGTTGCCAAAATCCGAAATCCAGTGACCAGGAACCACTAATCAGTATCTGAAAAATAGGATCTGTGTATCTGCAAGATAGTGTCCAGAGTCCTGCAGTCAGCCTCCCGAGGCTGCATCCAAGATCCGGAGTCCGAGTTCCGCCCACACAAGTCCGGAGTCGCCGCATACGTATCCTGCCTGTTTCTTTTTTCTTATTTTTCTGTCTGTTGTTGTTTATATTTGGTGCCGAAAACCCGTAAAAACCGCAGACTAAGACGACCAGAAAAGCAGTTTTTGAATGTAAGCAAAAATAACAAAAATAAAAACAAAAACAAACGAACCCAAAAAGCAACAAAATATATTTTAGGCGATACCAGGTTTTGTTTTCATTTGTTTGCTCCTTTGATCGTTCTTGTAAAAGGCAAATATTGTTTAGTCAAGTGCAAGCGAGGCCTTTGCCAGTTGATGTCCTGTCAAAATGGCTCCTTTATTGATAAAGCCACACAAATACCCATGCAGAAACACAAACACACACACACACACATACATAGATAGTAAGGCCTGACAACTTAACGACTTACTTAGCCAAAGAACCAAAAAGGCTCCAAGAAAAATGCTGAAAAGGTAACATAACCCTCGCACACACACAAAGATATGGAAAAAGCACCGAAAAAGTGTTGAACGGGGCGGGAAATGGGATGCCTGTGCTTGGGTAGAGCCTAATAGACTGCCCAGGCAGACCATAAAAGGGTAACACCCACACACACACTTCTGGAGTGTTGAAATATTAAAATTTTTGCTGCCAAGATTACCTTAGCCGCTATCTTTTGGCTTGGAAATAATACTAGCTATTTGTTAAAAACAAATACGGTCTTTAATCCATACTTAAATTATTTAAATAACTTTAATTACTATTTAAAGTAAAAGAAAACTAGCTTAAAATTAATTCTAGAACGGCAAGATCTTAAGTAAGTAATTATTTAATTTAATAAGAAATATAATATATATATAAATGTAATGATTATTTTTAAGGGAACTTGTAATAGGTAAAGTCTAGACTTTAAAGTTTGAACTATAATTTTAATTAAAAAAACCCTAATAAAAACAGACTCTAAGGAGTAAAGCATTTAGGTCTAACCAATTTTATTATTATACAAATAAAAGCCAAGTTTTAACTTTATTATTTTAATATAGAAGAAAGCTAGTAAAAAATAAAGTCAAGAAAGAGAGTCATAAAGGTTTTACCATTTTTATTTTATTATAATAAAAACCCTAATAAAACACAGAATCTAAAACGTAAAGCATCCAGAAATCTGGTCTAGAAAGCAAGGCACTTAAGTTTAATCAGTTTCGTTTAATAATCCATAAAATAATCCTATTAAAAAAAGAAGTCCCTAAGGAGAAGTATTAAGATTACAATATTTTAGTTTATTAATAAAGAAACTACATGAAAAAAAGTGGCTGGGAAGTAAATAAACTATTCTAACTAACATATTTTTGCAAAAAAAAACTGTGTAGTTTTAAGCGTAAACTAAAAGGGGCGAATAAATGTTTAAAATATTTAATTTTATATAAAAAAGATGTTAAATTTTGAGTCTAAATTATATAGAAAACTATAGAATCAATATAATTTATTCTTTTCTTTCAGTAACTTAGTGAAAAATCACATCGAGTAAATTAATAATTTTAATTTCCTTTATTTTTTTATATTTAACTATTTTCAAACAATTTAACTATTTTATTTTATTCCTGTTATTATTTTATGTTACGTTCCTGTTGACAATCTAAAGGGTATTTAAGCCGTTGTTTCTTTTTATTGAAAACTTTCTTGTTACCCACCTTTTGGCCTGATTTATATATACATATATCTCCCATATATTATATGTACTATTTGTTTTTCGGTTCTGCCTTGCTCTCTGCTGCTGCTTCAAAGGATGCTTCTTCCACGCCTCGCTGTTGCGCTTTGGCGCTGCCCCCTCCCCATAACACACCGCTCCCACTTGCCACCTCTCGGCGGCTTCAGCCTTCGACCGTTCGCGTGGCTTACGAAATTGAATGAAAATAATCAAATCAAAATGAAAGAGGTTATGTAAATTTCGCTCACGTGTGTCTGTCTCTGTGTATGTGTGTGTGGGTCCTGCTGCTGCTGCTGCTGTGTGTGTGGGCTTTAGCGTGTGTGTGTCCTATCCCGTTACGCTCCTTTTGCCCCAAAAGTAACTTTTATTACTAATTTCTAGCTCTGCTTTCTCCCACTCGCATTTGCATAATTCACCGGGCCAAGTAAATAGCCAGACACATGAGATCCCGGCCAACTTTCAAGGCCCTAGGGAGGGAGATATGGGGGTGTCGCCAGCTTATCTACTGTAAATAAACCAAGTTTGGGTAAAATTACCTAGGCCAAGCACACAAACAGAGGGAAGGGATATGGGAGAGGCAGGCGAGTGGTTGGGTAATGAGGCACTCAGGTAGCGAATGGGGTTGCCAAGGACACACCGGGTAGAAAAAAAAGACAAATTAAGACCTCAACTGATATCAGCTAACAAATCAATCTCCAATATTCAAGAACATAAAGAACAGAATGAACAGAAGGAATGGAATAAATAGAATGAACAGAATATTTAATGAACATAGTCAACAAAATGAACAGAATACACAGAAAGATCAGAAAGAGCAGAGAGAGAGAGAGAGAGAGAGAGAGAGTAGAATTAGCAAAATGAATAGAATGAACAAAATGAATAGATCGAAAGAAATGAACACAAAAAAAAAGAGATAAACAACAAAGAAAGAACAGAAACAACAAAAAGACCAGAATAAACAGAATGAACAGAAATAACAGAATGAAAACAAAAACAAAATAAACACAGTGAGCAGAAAGTAACAGAATGAACAGCATAGAAGAATAAAAAAAAAACGATAGAAACCAAGGAACCAAAGAACCGAAAGCTAACTTAAGAAAAACTGCTACAAAAGGGATGCAGACTAAGCCCAGTAACAGGACAAAACTTTACTTCCTTCGCGGAAAGGTTTGGCTGGCTGCCCAAAAGTGCAATTTTTAGTTTCCTTAGTGTTCGACAGAGAGAGAGAGAGAAAGGAGAGGGGTCCTCCGGCGTGAATAATTGTTTGCTTAAAAATTCCATTAAAAGGCGAAATAAACCAAGACGTGTCTCATGTCTGTCCAATGAAGCCATCGTTGAAAATGTGGTCAAGTCTTTAAGGACTCGGTTCATAATGAACAGAGAGAGGCATCGTCGTGCTGCGACATTGTTTATATTCCAATTTATTAAACCAACTTATCGGTGGGCTGGCTGAAAATTATGATTTTGAACCGAGGCCGAGAAACTTGGCTCGTGCAGAGTCGAAAATTGAGTATTCACTGGGGTATCCCTAATTTATGGGCTCCGAAATTCAGTTCGCTTTCAGTGCTCAGTCTCTCGCTTCCGCTCCCGCTCCATTGGAAAGTTTGACTTGGTTACTGGCCGTCTATTCAGGCTATTGACTAATTTACTTAGCTCAAGTTTGATCGAGTTTGGTTGCCCTACCGAAGAAATTAAAGCAACCAAGTTACGTCAAAAAAGGGCAGGAGAAGCAGGAGCTCAAAGTTACGTAAAATTTCGTACCGCCTTTGTCCCGAAGTTCCGGCTCTGCCGCCGTCCCTCCGTCTCGTTTCCCTTCTTTCTGGCGAAAATACCAAACAAATTAGCATTAGAACTCGTTGGGCGAGAAGACACCGTTGCTGTGTCTTTGCAAAACTTGTTTACAACTCGTTTGGCAATTATTCAATTCAATGGCAACGCCGATGGCCATTTTATATAATTTTCTGCGTTAGAGTTGGGTGCTGTGTTGGGTGTTGGGTGTGTCGTGGAAGTGGGAGTGGGAAAAAACCGGAGGGGAAATGCATTTAGAGCTGACCGGAAATCGCGTAATGCCCCCGACAGGTGAAGTTGGAATGGGTGTCAGAAACGGAGGAGAATCAGAGCCATGCCGGAGCTGGAGGAGCTTTAAAGTATGCTCAATTTTCTTTTTCCTTTCATTTTCCCACTCTGACAGACGTGGTCATGGATAGGGACACGGACGCGGATGCGAACATTGCAACTGAGTCGGTGGGACACAAGACGTGGACGAGACAGACGCCCTAAGCAGTTGGCACAAACAACTTTTCCAAGGATCTGCGACGGAGGAAGAGGACAGAGGAATGGGGCAGGCAAATTAAGGGGACTGGGAAAGCCAGAAGGGCAGGGGTCTGGCAAAGGGCAGGACAAGGGAAGGCGGAAAGGTGGGTGTCAGGAAAAGGGCAGGTATGAAAAAAGGTATGGAGTTTTGGTAATGAAGAACATACCAGGGGACACGGTTGGGGACTACTCCTTGGCCGTTGCATCAGCAGCCTAAGCGTCAACGTGACCGCTTACCCCTGGCTGGTCAAATCACCTTGACAACATTTGCCCTTTTCAAATGGATTTCCTAAGTATTTTCGTCACTGCCTTGTTCTTAACTGCCTTCCGGCCCGATCTCTAACTACGCTTTGGGGGAAAAGCGCCTTTTACAGCTCCTCATATTGACGTGAAATATACATATATTGAGACCCTGGGCGGTCCTTTGTCAAGATATATCCATAGATATACTGGTAGTTTTTCAACTATTTCTTCTTGTAGTACAAGGTTTTTATATAGTATACTTACTTATCAATTTGTTCGCATGAAGTTGTAACTTCATTGTGCTGCAGTCGTGCTGGCTCGGTTACTGAATAATTTATATGGCTTCCGGACGCTGGACTTGGGACAGTTTAATTTTCCTTTCTGTTCAACGCTTTTCCCCCCGAAACCCCCCATCCTCGCCGCATTTCTCCACTGTCAGCAGTCAACTTTGGGGCACATCCGTCGAGAATTGTTGTCGTCGTCGTCGTCGTCGTCGTCTGTCCACACGTTGACTGGCTTGTGAATGTGGCGGAGCTGGATATGGAGCTGGAGCTGAATCTGTAGCTGGAAATTCCATCAAAACTTGCCTTAGACTGTGCCAGTTTCTTTGCCGGCTTCCGCAGAGCCATCAAAATTTGTCCGCATCTCGTAAAAGCGGCTAAGGCGTTGGGAAATATGAAATGGGAAAATGTGTCCGTGTCGAGGGAGGCGGATCCTTTTACGATTGCCTTATGCAAGTTTCTGTCTAATTTGTGATGATTTCTTCGAGGACGCCAGCGCCTATTTATGGTCTCTGTTGTGGCGGCAATAAATTATTATTGCGGCACACACACACGCCGTTGCCATTGCCATTGCCATTGCCATTGCCAATTCAATGTCAATTAAAGTCTCACGCAATTTGCTTGTCAAGTGGCAACAGGGAATTAAAAAAGTCGCGACTTCTGAGGGGGCTGGGGAAAACTTGCCTGGGAAATTATTAAAATTTTAATTACGCAACTCTACGGAGGAAACTTGTAGACATCGCTCTGTCGTCGCCGCTCTGCCATTGTCGTTATACGAAAAACAGCAAGAACAGTAGGAAAAACAGCAGCAGGTAAAACAAACAGAACGTAGGCGGATTTTCTCAAGCCGAATGACGGATATCCTCTCCTTGCAAAACAAAGCCTAGGGATATGCAGTAAGAGAGGATAAAAGAGCTAAAAATAATCCAGTTTTAAAGCCCAGAGTAGATCTGTTTTTCGGTTATTTAAGACTTACCTGAAAACTGGCTTAAAAATGTTTATAAAACATAACTTGAAAATTCAGACTCCTTAACCTAGAATTGCTATGGTAATGAGTCCTTTTTGACTGAATGTTCCTCTCAAAATTATATTTCGCCGGCTCAAGCTCCCTATATAGTCAGCTCAGCACAAGCCCAGCCGAGTTTAGTTGAGTTGAATGACGGCCTGATGGATGGATCGAGGGAAGGGAAAGACCCGAAGGACACCCTGGGCCACCCACTCCCATTGTGCTGCGGCTGATGTTGTCGTTGCGGTTGTTCCTTGCCTTGTTTTCGGCGATGTTCGGGGCGGTGCCGCTGCCACCTTCGGGGGAGGGCTTTGGGGTCCACACAAAAAGAGCCAGCGTTGACGTGCTTAAATATCAAAGTACCCAGCGACGGCAGGCCCCCAAGGGCTGCTCGTCTCCTGACCGAGGCAGCGATACAGAGAGTGTATGGATGACGGGTGGGAGGCAATCCCCCTTCCCCGATGAGTGACGCCCTCGCAGTCGCCTTGACGGGTAGTGCAGTTTTCGGGCACTCTGCTTTTGGGATGACTATCTTTAATCTGCTGCCACTTGTACTTGCAGATCGAACAGAGGCCAAAGCCGGATAAGACACGCTTTCCCAATTACCTGTCACCGTTACGTCACCGTTACCGCTTCCGTTTGGTAATCGGAAGCATCGAAGGAGGAGCACCAGCCGGACCAGAGGCATTATTACAAGAATAACCCCGAATCAGCAGCCTTCGCCATGGGCAAGAAGAACTCGAAATTGAAGCAGGACACCATCGATCGGCTGACAACAGACACATACTGTGAGTGCCATCATATCCGTATACGTACATATATCCACACTCATGTTCGGCCACAAATCATGGCCGAGTGCGTTGGCTTGGCCGCCTTGAACTCCCCAGGATGATTTGCGAGCCGGTCCGTTGGTCTCCTGAAAGCCTTTTTGGCAGCTCCAGCCGGCAACGTGAGCTACATCATATATCAGGGCCAGAGTTTTTTACACTTCCCGGGGCCATGCTCAATCCTTTGGTAGCGGCCATTCATTATTTCTGGGATTTGGACAGCATTCCCATAGCTAGGAACTGAGGACTGAATTTAATTGAGCCATTTTTATTGAGCTCAAAATAATTTCAGTTTGTTTTTAGTTTGTTAAGTGGAAAAGATAAAAATCGTTTTAAAGGATAAACACTTAGATATTCAATTTAAATTTATACCTTTGATTTCGACGGTTCGCTCCAACAAAGATATACAGACATGCTCCGGTAATCGTATTTTTTTTCGATTTCGATTTGGCCAAAATTTTTCGATTTCGTTTTTAGGTGCTCCGGTTTCGGAAATTTTCTGCTATCGTTTTGCTATCTTAATGTTTAATTTACTTACTGCTTGATTTGTGCTTTCCCTTAAAATAGTAGCTCATCGCATACTCGAATAAAATCAAAAAATATTTTTTTACACACATTTTGAGACACAAAGTTAACTTAACACAGCTGTTTAAGCAGTTTTCCACACAATTGAGCTGCCACACTTTCCACAGTCTTAATTCCGATGTTTACAATTACTTTCTAACTGCATTTTGACTATTACAGTAATTTAATGAACTAGCAGTATTTATAAACAATATTTATGGCCTTTCTTTAAATTTATTTAAGAATTCATTTATATTTTATAAGGACTTTTCCCAGCCTGTTTCGTTTCAGCAACAGTATGGCAACCTTCGCGATAAGTTTCGGCGAGTTACTTATCGACATTTGGCCAAATCGAAAATTCCGTATGCCGACGGCAAAATTTTATTTTGTCAAATTTAAGCTGGGGTCAGAAATACATTTTTTATAAAATAACTACATGTCAGAATGATCTTGTGGTGGTGTAAAATAAACATCAAGAGACCATTGAGTATACTATTTTTTTCTCTTAGTAAATAAAATATGATTTGATATAAAAAAAGGCATTTACTTTTCATTTCGGCCAGACAAAGGTGCCCGTTTTACAAATCGAAAAAAATTGTACGATTTCGAAAACCGGAGCACCAATTTTTCGATTTCAAATCAAACAAAGTTATATATACAGCCATGCTCCGGTAATCGAATTCGTAAAATTTTTTCGATTTCGATTTGAAATCGAAAAATCGGTGCTATTGGTGTTTAATCCACACCACCACAAGATCATTCTGACAAGTAGATATTTTATAAAAGAATTATTTCTGACCCCACCTAAAATTTGACAAACCAAATTTTGCCCTCGGCATACGGAATTTTCGATTTGGCCAAATGTTGAAACTTATCGCGAAGCTTGCCATACTTTTGCTGAAACGAAACAGGCTGGGAAAAGTCCTTATAAAATATAAATGAATTCTTAAATAAATTTAAAGAAAGGCCATAAATATAATAATATATATATAATATATAATAATATATTTATAAATACTGCTAGTTCATTAAATTACTGTAATAGTCAAAATGCAGTTAGAAAGTAATTGTGAACATCGGAATTAAGACTGTGGAAAGTGTGGCAGCTCAATTGTGTGGAAAACTGCTTAAACAGCTGTGTTAAGTTAACTTTATGTCTCAAAATGTGTGTAAAAAAATATTTTTTGATTTTATTCGAGTATGCGATGAGCTACTATATCCAGAGAAAGCACAAATCAAGCAGTAAGTAATTTAAACATTCCGATAGCAAAACGATAGCAAAAATTTTGTGAAAACCGGAGCACCTAAAATCGAAATCGAAAAATTTTGGCCAAATCGAAATCGAAAAAAATTTACGATTACCGGAGCATGGCTGAATGATTTTTTACTTGTATATTTTCTGATAAAGCCAATCCGATATATCAAAGAGAATATCGATTTATTGCACATAATAATTAAACCTTTAAAATATCTTAGTACTATATGCACCGACGTTAGGATTAGTGAAAAAATGTATTTTTATTTATTTGTCTTGTATTCCTTATGTATTGCAATGTTAAAATATTAATTTATTTGATTGTTTAGTATCGATATTATCTGTATTCCTAGTACTCAACTCAAACTTACTCCTAGTTTAGCTTACATTTGATTGAAGTACTTCTCAAAATTTCCCTTCCTGCTGGTGGCATGACTGTCACTGGGATATCAGCAATTTGTTAGCCCCGTCGCCGCCTTGATATGTAAACTGTGAATTTTCTAATGCGTTTAGCTGGGTCGCCATAACCCGAATGGGCTTGATTCGCTGGCTCCTTGCTGGGCTTACACGAATATGGCGGCGTCCTGATGACCCCCGGGGCCACTGTTCCATTTAATTTTCTATGTAATTTCTCTTGGACGGGCAGGCAGGCAGGCAGGAGGGCAGGGAAACACTTGCCATAGAGCATGCAGTTTTATATATTTTCTAATAGTTGCACATGCCAGTGCGCGCCCTGAGGGGACAAAGACTATGTTCGCTCCGACCACCGTCCCTCGCATTTTCCATTTCCCATTCCGCATCTCCCGTTCCACATTTTCCACGTACCACTCTTGGCACTCCTGCATTGCTCCATTGCTCTGTGTCGCTTCGATTGCAGTTTAAGCGCTCTGGCATGGGCTTTAAGAGTTTTCTTTTATTGTTTATTGCCTCGAGTGCGGCCGCCATAAGTAGGCTATACTTTTGCAGCCGCTTGGCTCTCCATTTGCCTTTTTATCCTGCGGCCCTAAGTGTGCGTGTGTGCGCGAGTGTGTGTGTGTCCGAAGGTATAGTGCGTACCATGCTGCTTTATGGGCCCCTCGCATTATACGAAACCCCATTGAATAGCTTAGTTTCCGATTAGCGGCCGGCCGGGCCTCAGTATATTTTATAGCAATAAAAATAAGTGGGCATTCGGTTTGTCAAAGGAGTCGTTAAGTTGTCAGGCGGTTTGTTATGCGGAGATTCATGGCAAATACAATATTGCGATGTGCAATTGAATAGAATATTAGCTTAATTCATTAGCATTGAAGTTTGCTAAATTTATCGCCTTTTTCACATTTTATTTTTTTTTACTTATCTTTTTTCGAAAAGAAGATGATATGTGGGTCATTTTAAGGAGTATTTGGGCAAAGTTCCTGATGGCTAACTGACCGAAAAAAGTTCACCCAGTTAATTTTGATATACAAAAGAATGATAACTACATTTCCTGAATGAGAAATAGTCTCTCTTAAGTCCCTGCTAACAAAGAACAAAATAAATTAATAAAATAAACCCAGATAAAGATGTCGTAAATGTAAATCACTTTTCTAAGAATCCGTTAACCATTTTTTTTTTTGCAATAAATAGCTCCTGTAATGTCCCTGCTAACCAAAAAATATAAACCCATTTAAATATTGGTTTTTTAAGAACCCGTTATCTAAATCTTCTTATTGAGATGTAGTTCTTGTAAGTGTCTGGTAACCAAGAAAGGTAATTTCAGTTAAACTTGTCGGAAAGGCAAATTGGTTTACTGGGCACCCGTTAAGTCCTTATTAGCCCAACAAGGTAAACCCAGTTCCACTTGCCGTAGAGCAAATTGGCGTACAATGCAAAAACTACTTTTTGTGAACGAGAAATAGTTCCTGTTAAGCTCTCCCATTGATGCTGTTTAAAAAAGTGTTTCTTAAGAGAAGCTTTATCCGTCTGCGACTACCGGTTCATGAAAGATTAAAACAGTTAAATTAGTGGGCCTCTTATCTCTGACTTCCGACAAAGTGCTATTAAAGTCCTATAAAACTCTTCAATCTGTTAACCGAATTTAAAAATATATTTGAAAAAAAGAACAGAATTACCAAGTCAAATTCCGCCTAGTCGGAGTTGTAATCAACTTAAGTAGCCTGTCCACAGTTTTGTTATTTTTTGTGAGCGACTTTCACTTTTTGCTTAATGTCTCGACTAATTACCCCGTGCCACTTAAAACCCTTTCAGACTTCATGTTAATTGTCGGTCTATAAAATTCCATTGGTAGCTACGAAAAGATAATAGGGGCAAGCCTTAGGGAGGCATTAGAGTGCAATGTAGTGTGGGAGGGTGTGTGTGTGCAACATTTGATTACTTTTCGGCGCCCCTTGGCTCCGCCTGCCTGCCTGTCATCTATCCCTAGCCTTTTTTCAACCCAATGTTTCAGTCGTTTTTTCAGCGCTGCCCCTGCTCTCCGTCCTGGCGCAGCATGCATGGCTTTCATGTCAATTTCTGTTTGTTTTACGCTTCGACAAACAGTCGCAGGACGTGGTAAGGGGGTGGGATGAGGAGGGGCTAGGGGCAAAATCGCTTATAAAACTAAAATGCATGACCCTTGCCAAGGGACTCGGTCCTCCTCAGCTTGCGACACGCTGCAGCAATGTTATATTGCAATGGCATTCGGAACCGCATTCATTTGGCTTTGGCACATGTATTTCGCTATGCAAACAGATGGAAAAGCGGGGCGTGGAAAGCGGAGAGGGGGAGGGGGTATCGGGAAAATGATGCTGTGTCCTGTTGGCCCCGCTTCCTGTGTTAACTCCTCCCAGCTGATTTCGCACGCATTGGCACTGGCACTCAAAATTCCCTCCAATGTTAAAATTATTATTGCACTTGTTGTGTTCAGCCCGGGTGTGTGGATGTGGGTGTGCGAGTGTGCGGTTGTGTGTATAGTTAGGGGAGCACTCAGCTTGTCCTGACATTTTCTCTGGCATTTAGCAGTGGAAATCAAATGTGTACAAGCAACAAGGAAAGCAGAACAGAACAGAGCAGAAACAAGCAGTGCATGCACTGAGATTAAAATAGGAGGTAAATGTTTAATAATAATTGAATAAATTCAATCTGATAGAAATAAATGAATTTGTAGTTGAGTTAGAAATTTAATAACAAAATATAAAATAATTTTAAAAATCCTCTTAAAACATCACTCTCTCATTCATCGCAGTTGTTTAGTAAAATCACGAACCATGATTTAACATTAAGCTTAAGTTCGTGTATGGTTGTCTAGGCCCTTGAGCTATCAGACTGCGTAGAATCGGAAATATTATATGTAAATTTCTATATTGTATTACCCTGAAAATTTAACTTAAAAAGGATACAAATAGGGAGATATTAGATAATAAGCCCATCTCGCTCCCACGCATCTTAGGAGGTTAGCCGAAACATGAACCATGGCTAAAATTGGTGTATGGTTGTCCCTCTCCAACCCTTAAAACTATCTTAAGCTACCTTGATGTCATTGTGCTCAAAACAAAAACCTAACAGGGAATGTTGAGACCCGTTACCTTCTGTTAAAACATAAAGCTCAGATAAAAACAACAATTTATAAATGATATTATGCACAATTAGCTTTTTTATAAATTTTTAATTAAATTAAATTAAATTAAATTTCAAAATCTGCAAATAGCACACATTCTATGACAAAAAATCCTATTTATTAGTGCTTCATGGAGTCCCCACCTTTCTCTCGGTGTAAGCAAAGAAGAAATCAAAAGACGTTCCAAGGGATGGGTAAAGTGAGTAAGTGGAAGTCGCACTGCCCCCACTGTGCACTCTGCACTGTGCACACATGTTGTGTATAATTTGCTAATGGCGCCGGGAGTGGGCGCTGGACCCGGGATACCCAATTCTCCCCCTCCTGGCAGCCTGCACCGAGCATTCATTCATTGACTCTGTTAGTCGCTTCACTGCAGCTCTGTTCAATTCCGATTGCCATTCCCTGGCTGGTGCTCGTTTATAGACGCAAATTGATAAAGCAACAAACAGAGAGCGATTCGCCAGGGGAGAAGGCTGTCAGGGCCCGGTCTGGTCCCGATTCGCCATATAACGACATTAGAAAATTGCCAATCGATGGAAAATTATGCTGTGCTGTGCCGTCAACTTCAGCTGGCAGCGACGTTTTAGCA
>VNJU01007616.1:0-11683 GCA_008042675.1 Drosophila seguyi | reverse complement strand
TACACGCTGAACTGCTGCCCTTTGGAAAGAATTGCTTTAGTTGACGATTTAGGTGTCCGTCTGGATCCTAAACTTGACTTTATTGATCATATTTCATGCATGGTGAATAAAGCCAGAGGTGTGCTTGGATTTATTAAACGTTGGTCGAAAGAATTCAATGACCCGTACGTTACAAAATCTCTATATATTTCTTTAGTATGGGGTCCACAGTGCTGCGCCATTGTAGAACGTCCTTTCAACTGCATGAACCCTTTAGAGTCTTATGTGCAAATTATAACGATTTGTACATTATAATTTCAAACGTAGATAGCCTTCCTAAACTAAAAACGTTAATACTAACCCACTTAGTACGCATGCAAGCAAGCAATCTGGCAGCACACCAGTAGTTACTTCCTCGAATTCCTGTTCTATACTTTCATCTTTCGCGCCTACTAACACCTAACACGAACAAGCACGTGCTTGGTGTCATACGGGCCACTTGAGTGTACTGATCGTAGTGCATCAACGTCCAAGATAAACAATCTCTACTAGGTCACTCCAAAAGTTCAGAATCACCGTTACACTGTGTAATTATTGCTGACAATTCATCGATAAGCGTGTGTCATCTTTTTATTTAATAATATGGGTTCTTTGAAAAAAACAGCGAAGAATAGTGGCTCAAGTTCTGTGTGTATTTCTATTTTGACTACACCATAGAGGTAGTACTATTGCTTACAATTCCCCCTATGTTAAGAAGTTTAGGTGAGGTCAAACCGGACGGCGCTCATGGGGGACACTATTGTCCATAGTTGTCCGGGGGTTTCTGAGTGGACCCACTGAGTATTTTCGAGGGTTTCGAAGTCCTTAGGTTAAGTTAGGTTTACGGCGGTGACGGCCACTTGAGCCTGAGGAGGCTCCTTGTGATGCCGCGTAGGATTAGATCCCCTGTCCGCTACAGTTTCTCAGCTTCTACAGATATCGTTATGGTACACCGACAGCCTGGACGCATGGGTTCCAAGTAGCCAGTGACCAATAAGAGCCCTAACGGCAAGGGCGCAGCTTTCCCTGCTTGAAGACAATAGCTCCTTGGAGCGCTTCGCTGATCGGCGTGGCCAGATCATTCTAGGCGGCAGGGGATTAGGTTTTCCCATTTTCTGTCAGCGAGGAGAAGAAAGTAGTCTGCAAGTGGCCATGGGCATGTCAAATAGCTCCCTCTCCGGCTGAAGAGGGGAGGTTGTACCCTGCCGGGCCAGCTCATCGGCAGCGCAGTTGCTCTCGATGTCCCTATGTCCTGGGACCCAGATGAGGTGGAGGTCGTAGTGCTCCGCCATCTCGTAGAGATCTGCGGCAATCGTTGATGGTTCCGTTCTGTCGGGGATGTAAACCTGGAAGTGTGTGATAGGGTGTTAAGTGGGGTCACAGTAGTCAGTGTTTCCTCCAGTGAGGTGTGGGGCACAGCCGAGGTTCGTGTGTCCGAAACTAGATCTTTTCCACAAGCCCGCACCCTTCAGCCTTAGTGCCAAGAGTGACGCGATCATCTCTCCCATTATCTATGTTGGGAGGATATCCAGGAGAACGTCTAAGGCGTCTCCCGCAGTCGTGGGCAGGTCGCCTGTCATGCAGATCCCATCCATACGTTAGGTTTTCCTAAACTTGCCCAGGCAGGTGGACTGCTTTAGAGCTGGCCACCGAATAGCCACCAACGGACAATTTTCGGGGTTATACCCCATTTTAGCCATATCGTCTTGCGGCCGGTGTAGAGTGCGAATGTGGCCTTTTTGACCCTTTCGTCCGTATTGATGCCCCAGTCTAGTTTTTTGTCCAGGATTAGACCTAGATATTTTGCCTGATTTTTAAGGGGTAGAGGTATCCCACAGAGCTTAGGGGGTATCACTTTGGGGATTTTGTATTTCCTTGTGAAAGGGATCAGTTCGGTCTTCGCTGGGTTTACTCCCAGTCCGCACCTGGCAGTCCAATCCGCCAGGAACTGAAGAATGTCGCTCATCCTGTCACAGAGTGTTTGCGGGAATTTTTCCGTTGGTGTCAAGGCAACATCATCCGTGTAGGCCACAACCCGACAGCCACCCTCCTCTATGCCCTGGAGCAGTTCCACTTAGTGTTGATCAATCCCCAGCTTAGTCAATGCCGCCGTAATTGAGCTAGGGAGAATGTTGTTAAAAGCGCCCTCTATATCCAGGAAGGCGACGAGTGTGAACTCCTTTTCGTGGAGCGATTTTTCTATGATAGGTGTAAGCGAGTGAAGTGCTGTCTCTGTTGATCTGCCCCTCCTATACGCGTGTTGTGATCCTGATAAGGATGAGTGGGGAATGTTAGTTCTAAGATGCAGACTAATGAGTCTCTTCAGCGTCTTGAGCAGAAACGAGGAGAGGCTAATCGGCCTGTAGTCCTAAGGCGTGCACTGCGATGGCTTGCCTGCCTTGAGAATGAATACAACTTGCGAGCGGAGCCAGACATTTGGAATGACCCCTGTGTCGAGAATAATCGAGAAGATCAGTCAGAGCATGTATTATGCAGTCCAGCCCTGGGGATTTATAAGAGCTGAAGCTGTTAACTGCCCACTTGATGTTTCTATCAGTAAGAAGGTATGCCATTTCAGACGGACCCCGCCGTGTCGGGGGGTTAGGTGGGCTTCCCTGAGAAGAGATTGCGGGAAATGAGCATCCAGGAGAACCCCGAGGGTTTCCTCGCTGGAGGTCGTTCAACTGTCGTCAGGCCGCTTGACGAAGCCCGGGTTGGAGGGGACGCCTCAGAGTAGTGCTAAATTCCTGAGCAAAAGTCGGACCAGGCCCTGCTTTTGGCCTTTCTTAGTTCCCTGTTTTATAGGGAAAGGTAAGTCTTATAGTGGCGCCACGATGCGTCTGTGTTTTCGCTCTTGGCTCGATTGAAGGACTGTCTCGTGAACTTCTTGAGGCAGCCTAGTTCCTTACACCACCATGGTGGCTTCTTCCCAGTCTTCCCTTAATCCTACTACGGGGGCAGGACCTACCTAGAGCCGTGCTGCAAGCGTCGGTTAAGGTCCTAACGAGTCGCTCCAGCCCCTATGGACAGTAGTCCGAGTGGGTTGGGGATGGAGGAGGCTTAAGGATCTTACTAAGCTGGGATCTATATTGCCCCCGGTATGCTGAGCATATCCGAAGGGATCCGTTTGGTCCCTCTAGACCTGAAGTTATAAAGCCTTCATTGCTGAAATTGGGAAGCATGAAAAGAATTAAGTCTTTCCTAGCGAGTATGCAGGCTCGCGATTTAACTGTTGTTGTGGCTGCGTACAGCCTGTAGTCGGCTGCCCTCAGCCCTAGGATTCTATCGCCACAGATCCAGGGCTCCTGTATGAGGACATCGTCGATACCACCATCAGCCAGGTGAACTAATAGGGCAGCGGAAGCTGCTTTACTTTGGTGGAGGTTTATTTGCAGAAACGGCAGAGACATTCTGCTTCTTAACCTCCGCCACAGTGATGTCGGCGTCCGAGGTCGGCTCGTCCTCCTCTTCGGACATCCCGACGTCGCGCAAGCCCCTAGCGAGCTCGCTCTACTCGGAGACGTACCCCTCCAGGATGTCCTCCTCGTCTGACAATCCTTCGAGGCCCCTCTATGTCAGGGTCCTCATCTTTACGGCCCGGCTTGGCGTCGGCCTTGTATATGCGGACGGCCACGCTGTCGAAGCCGTATCTGAGTGTCCGCCGTTTTTCTTCAGCGCCTCGACTGTCCCTTCATTGAGAGTCAGGACAACCTGGCGCCTCGGACCAACGGCCTTCTCAACCTTGGAAACTCGCCAATCAGAGGGGAGGTCGGGGTTGCTCAGCTGCAAAAGCTTGAGAATTTTCTGAGGCTCCGCCGGCTTGTGAGAGAGCCACGCCCTGGCTCTTGGCTTGATGGGGCTCTTGTTTCAGTCGACAGCCGCGAGCTTCGCGCCTGGAAATTCTTCTCCCAATCCCGCGATCGCTCTTTTGTAGAAGGTGACCGACTCCGCATCTTCGCACGCGATCACTTTCACTCCTCCTTGATGCCAACCGGCTTCCTCGCAACGGGACAGCGCGCCACCCGACGCCAACAGCTCTTCCACGAACCTGTTGTGCAGTTCCCCAACAATCCACCGCCACTGGTCCATCTGCATATGTCCATCACTGGAGCCCTCTTTCACCACTCCAATCAGGATCTTACCCTTGGTAACCTCGGCGAAGGACCGCTGAGGCTGCACTCTGGAACGCTTCGGCTGCGGCGGTTGTACCTCCGCAGACCGCTGGCATTTGGCGGCGCTCCTGTCTGCGTCAGTGCTGGCTTGCTGGGCATTGGGGGCAACCACCCTCCCCGCCTTATCAGGCTTGAAGTCCGGCAGGACACCTCTCGCCCACTTAATGAGACCCGCTTGCTCCGGGTCCGCCTCTATGGCAGGGTTGGCTTTCGCGAGGATAAAAGCCGTTCTTCTCCGCTCATGGTAGAGCGTCTTCTTCCTCTGTTGCGGTCGGGCTGAGCTTCCTGGGGAGGGGTTACCTCTGGAGCCGCCTGCAGTCACGTCAAGGGACTTGCCCCCGATCACGCATCTCGGCGGCCCCATCGGTTCGCCCATACCATTAGCACTGGTCCCCGGATGAAGGCACTCTGAAAAGCTCTCCTCTTCCATCTTACACACTCGACCGCTGTGCATCTTCGAGTTGGTATTTAAGGGGGTACACCCCCTGCCGACTTTAAGGTCTGACGGCCACCTACGTTTTTATTTTTATTGGATCGTTCATATTTTGGTCCCACGAGTATGGATGGGGATGGTCCGCCACGGTAGAGCCCGCATACCGTGGTAAGCCTAGTTGCCCCGGATTTATCACAGCCAGTGACCTGTAAAAATTCCCATTAAAAAGTCAGCAATCTCTAAGTGGAAGATGGAGCACGTAGTGACTGCGTTTGTCCTTCCGGCCTTTGCACATGATTTATGATAATTTGCAGGCTCCTCAATCTGCTCTTTGCTCGTGTGTCGGCCCGTCTCTCTAGCTCGCCTTGGAGGGTTCTTAGTGAGAGAGGAACGTTTTCTGTTCTTTCACTCGCTGACGCTCTCCTTTGCAAATTCATCTGCCGTCTCGTTACCATCAATGCCCTGGTGGCTGGGAACCCAGTAGATCCGCACTGACGTTGTCATGCTAAGGATATCTAGAGTGTTCCTGCTTGTCAGTACATTTTTGGAACTGGTCGCAGCCGATAGCGTGGATTTTATCGCCGCTTGACTGTCTACGAACAAATTAACCGCTTTGTGTGGGCGATCTAACCTCTGCGCAAGCTCTGCCGCTTTCTCGATGGCGAATACTTCCTCCTGGAATATGCTGCATTAGCTTGGTAGCTTATACGACATCCACGTTACAGGGTCTGTACAGTATATGCCAGCTCCAACTCCCCCTTCCAACTTGGAGCCGTCGGTGTAAATATTAAGTTATTGAGCATGGTACTGACCAGTATTCCAGTCGTCAGGTCCAATGAACGTTGTTTGTTTTAACATCCGGGCATGTTCTGGGATTCATGTAGTCAGATATACCGCTCATATCTCGACCAATTGAACTATGCCTAGATCCTTGTGCCGCAATTCCTGCCGTCAGTTGCACGTGGGTGTCTAGGCAAAGCCAGCCGCTGAGTTATCTCCACGAGGTCCTTCTTGTCCTCGTTAATACTCAGTCCTACCTTCTTCGACCACTCACATATTTCCCTGAGTGTTTTTTCCATAATCGAGCTGAGAACAGACGACTCCCGTGATCATTAGGCTTATGCCGTTAGCATAGCCTGTTATCTTTGGGGCTGTACTGTCGAATTTCTTGATTCGGTCATCTACCACCAGATTCCACAGGTTGAATGTGCAGTTATTCGAGGACTTTGTCTTACAAGTTATTATATTCTTTTTTTTTTTGACTCTTTGTTAAAAGGCGAGAATAATCAGGTCAAGGTTTGGAAATGATCGTCAAGCAGTCGAAGTATGGTTTTTAATGACCTTCTAAACTACTACTAACTTATTTTCCAACTTCTCCCCTTAAGAAATCTACTATAAAAAAATTAGTTGGGGTTTCCTTGCTGACGCTATAATCTTCTAAACTACTACTAACTTATTTTCCAACTTCTCCCCTTAAGAAATCTACTATAAAAAATTAGTTGGGGTTTCCTTGCTGACACTATAACTCCATAACGAACAAACAGATTTCCACTATTTTGTATTCCTTGGAAAGGGCTCTAGGGCGTTAGGTTTATAGCAAAGAAAGTTCGGCAAAAATGTCAACAGAAAAGCGGGAAAACCCTTTTCAGAAACAGCGCCATTTCTGATACATAGCATATGTACATTATTTATACAGCTACCCTCTGTTAATAATATTAATATTTGAAAAAGGTTAGTGCACTGCGACCACAAGGGTCTATTGTGCCCTCGTCCTGGTGACTGAGCTCTAGCTCCTCGAGCAGTTGAATCGGTCGCAAGAGTGCCGCCTGGTCGAATAGCCCTCATTTCCAGTGCGGTGAGTGTATGGCTCCCCAAGTGGTCCAGCCTCAACCGACTGATAGCTGGGCACTCCTCAAGTAGGTGTTCCGCAGTCTCGTCTACTTCCAGACCAAGTCTGCAGAGACTGTCCTCCCCTATCTTAAAATTATGCAGATGCTTGCGCAATCTACAGTGCCTGGTCAGGAAACCCGTGACTATTCGGAATGATCTTTTGCTCAAATCCAAACAATCCTTGGTTCTGTATTGTATTGTAGTTACCTAGCAGACGTTTACTCTGCCTTGCCCCTTTCGACGACTGCCAGAAGTCATCGCAGGCAGTCATGATATCCACACGACTGCTCTAGCTTATGACTCCTGGGCCCAGCCCACAGAAAGGCTCCGGACCATAGAAAGGCGTACTCGCCCACTTTCTAGCCATGATGTCGGGGACTTCATTGCCGGAGATCCCCGGATGTCCTGGTACCCAGTATATGGTTACTTAATTGTTCACACCGAACTCGTTGAGTGTTCCCAACACTGCCATACTAGTATGGAAACAATCTTATGAGCACTGAGATCTCTGATTGCTGCCTGACAATCTGAGAAAATGGCTATGTCTCTCCGATTGTCGCCCCACTCAATGTTGAACGGGTCACAATTCTCAATGGCGTGTACTTTCGCTTGAAAGATACTAGCGAATTTGCTTAGAGGTTCGTGATATTTGAATCTGGGCCCGCAGACACCCGCACCCTCACCATTCTCTGTTAGGGGCCGTCAGTGTACCATTTAATAGCATGTGGTTTGAAATCGTAGGTGGTAGACATGTTGGTCCGCTCCTATTTGTTGTTGAGTTCCGTTCTGAAGTTTTTCTCAAAACTGAACTTGGCCTACTGAGTATCCTGCGGATATTGCAGTAACAGGTCGATTTCAGTTGCAGCCGAGTCAGCTGGTCTTGCCCCTGTTATCCTTATTGTAGATCTGTGCGCACTGTGCTTGATATACAAGTGCAGTGGTGGAAGTCCGAGCAGCACATTCAGAGCTGTGGATGGGCAAGTGCGCATAGCGCCCGAGATGCACGTCTGGGCAAGTCTCTGTAGTTTGCCTTCTCGTGACGTCAAGGTCAGCGCGATTCCCCCAAACCGCAGCCACGTAGCATCATATGGGTCTCACCATAGCAACTTACATCCACAGTAGGATCTTTGGAGACACTCCCCAGTGTTTCCCTGCAAGAGATCTACAGCTCATTAGGGCAAAATGGCCTTGCGAGCAGCATGCTGTCTACACGGCATCTAGGATGACTCTCAGATATTTGATTTCAGCGGAGATTGGTATTTCTGAGCCCCCAATGACTATGGGCCGAATGGATTTGAGCTTGTAGCTGAAGGCGACAACTGTGGTTTTCGCTGGATTGATATTTAGCCCCAAGTCTCTGCACTCAGTCTTAGGCTTAGTGTGATCCTATCGCACAATGTGCTCTCAAAATTGCCTTTACAGATCAGAGTTATGTCGTCGGCATAACCTTGACAATCGAATCCGTTTTGCTGTAAGTTTGCCTAGCAGCTCATCCACCACGGGGCTCCAGAGTAATGGTGATAGGGCAAAACCCTTCGGACAGCCTATGGTGGCTTGAGCTCTAACTGTCACATTGTTGACAGTGACTTCCGCTATTCCGCTATCGAGGAGTTTGCCCAGCGAGGTAGTGAGCCCCGTCTCAGCTCCGCTTCTTCGGAGTGCTCTTACCACAACATCATGAGCTGTAATATCAAAAGCACCCTCTATATCCATAAAGGCACAAAGAACTACGTCTTTGGCTTTTACGGAGCGCTGGGGAATGTCAACAAGTCTGAGGAGAGCCGATTCTGTTGACTTCCCTTCTCTATAGGCATTCTGATGCGCATGCTGAGGACTTCGCACCAAGTCCGAGTTTTTAATGTGGTTGTCCACAATCTTTTCAAGGGTTTTCAGCAGGAAGGAGGAGAGGCTGATCGGCTTAAACAATTTAAGAAGAAGAAAGGTATTTCTTCCCAACCTTCGGGATAAAGAGCACCCTAGCCGTTCTCCATGCCCTCGTCATGTAACCCATTGCTAGGGTCCCCCTAAAAGTACTTAGAAGGAACCGAATTAGCTGTTCAACACCCTTTTTGGAATCATTCCATCCAACCCCGAAGCCTTGTATGGGCTGAGTGTACTCACTGCCCATCTTTTCTTTTGCTCAGTTACGATCGCTGCAGCCAGTTTTCTCTCCCGTTGCGGATCATTTCATAACTATTATCTACATTGGAGATGGTTCTGCACAGAGGGAAGTGAACTCATTCCGCATTCTCACCCTCATCCTCTCTGAAAGAACCATCCTCTCTCTTCAGGCAAAGCTCAGATAGTTCTTTGCCTTTTCAGATCTAGCCGCTGGTGTTCTATGGTGGAACAGAATTTCCGAAAGTAAGCACGCTTACTATACCGGATTTCTTTGTTATATTCTGTCAGCTTCTTGGTATATAGTGCTGCACTGTTGCACCAGATCCTGAACCTCTGGTGGGGGGGCATCCTTCACGTCTCCTGGGAAGTATGCTGACGCCACCACCATACTCCTGTGCTCGCTAGTAATCATCACCGCAACTAGATCTCTGTTAAGAACTTTAGAAAGACAAAGAAAGTTAATGTCCTTCCGCACCAAGATACAAGCTCTCGGTCTCTCCCTTACGTCTGCAATTGTTTGCATGCTCACTTGATTTAGGCCGCAGATTCTGCCTCTGACGACCCAAGGCTCCTGAATGAGCACCAACCCCAGGTCAGACCTGGGAACCAACCTGCTGATGACAGCCGAAGCTGCCTTCGCGTGATGCAGGTTGAGCTGTGCCACGCTGGTGAGCTCTTCTTCACCCTCCGAGAGCACCAGGTAGGTCTCTGACTGCATCTCGGTGGGTGTCCGCTCAACATCGGATGTCTTCTCATAACTGGTCGGATCCTCTTCGCCGCCCATGTGCAGGCGCGTCAGGTCCAGCCCCTGTAGTGCTCATTGAGCAGCCCAAAGGACTTCTCCATCATCTCCCCAGCCGTGCCCGGCAGGTATACTGTGACGATGTTCGTCACTGGCAAGGCATCCTGTAGGCATGTGTGGAGCTGCACACCCACCTTGGTGCTGATGTTGGGGACCGTCATGTNCAGTCAGGATTGAAAAAATGCCCCACTGCACAAAAATATCATGTTATTATGAGAACGAGCCTGCAGGATCGCTTTAAAAATGCAGCGGAGATGTTATCTGGGGTACGGCAATAATTTGATAAGGATGTTTCAGCCCGAAAAATTCAACGTTGCTTAAATGAAGTGGGTTAAATGGCATAGACAGCTGCAATACAGCAGCTCCTGAATAAAATAATGATGGAGAATCGGCTAAACTGGGCCAAAAATAAACAAAATTTGAGTGATTCCGAATGGTTACGAGTGCTATTTCCGGGTGATCCCGAATTTAATCTTACTGGGCCCGGAGGCTCTTACATGGTGCGCCGTTAAAAGGGCGAATGATATTCGCAAAATTGCTATGTGAATACAGTTTAGCGTTCACCTTGCATTATGCTAAGGGGATACATATCCATGTATAAAACTAAATCAATTTGATGATTCAAGGTATGGTGAACTCGGAAAAATATAAGGAAATAATTTTCAATGGAGTTGTGCTTCGAAATAAGGCAGTATAATATGCCAGATAGAAAAAAAACAATTTTTTCAGATAATTTTTCACCATGCAATAGGGCTCTATCTCTAAGTAATTCAATTGTCATCAAAACAACTTTATTCATTAATTTTGACCTTCTTATTAATAAAAGGAAAAGTTGTGAAAAAAGAAATGGCATTAAGTCCCTAAATTAACCAAAAAATACCCACTACATCAACCGAATCTAGAATGACAGAGTCCTAATGGCATCTGCATCAAGAAATCTTGGTCTTGATGATTTCTTTAGTTGGCGGTTCAGTTTGGACAGTTTTTGGTGCAGTTTGGACAGTTTGGATTGGTGCAGATTAATCATGTATTTAATGAATTAAATAAGCTTCTAGATTTAATTTTTGTAAGTCAGGAAATATAGTTTTTTTGTAATGATCCTCTCTCCGAGTGCGATGCTCACCACCAGTTTGTTAACTTCATTTTTTTCATATATATTTTTTCCATAAACTCCAATTCAAACTTAATTGAAAATGACATCAATCGTGTTAATTGCGTTAAGGTCCTTTCGCGTGTTAATTTGGACACTTTCTATGACTACTTTTTTAAACCTCTTTCAGCAATCATAACAAAACACGCTAAAAATAGGTCTTATGGTTCGTTTAAATTTCCCTGGTATACGCGAGGATTAAAAAAATACAAACATCTGAGAAATACATTTTATAAGCGTTTCGTTGAAAATGGTAATTCCGCAGACCTCGATAGATACAGACAGCATAAACGTGAATTCGAAGTCCTAAATAAATTCTTGTATAACCAATACATGGCTGGTGTGGAACAGAAGTTAATTAGGAATCCGAAATCTTTTTGGCACTTTGTTAACTCAAAAAAAAACTACTTCATCTATTCTTTCCCATATGTCACTTAATAATTCATCTGCATCTTCTGATCCCGAAGTGGCTAATCTGTTTGCCAATTACTTTGCGTCAAACTTCGAGCCACTACCCTCATGGAGGGATAATTTTATGCTTAGTTCCATTGTTGCAAGCTCCAATATTGGGAACTTATATGTCAGTGAATCCGACTGTCATCTTGCAGCGGACAGCCTTATTAACTCCGAAAAATTCGACTGCGATGGCCTCTCTCCTTTAATATTAAAATTATTATTATTTATTAAAATTATTTTCAATAAATATCTTTCCAGTGGTGCCTTTATTCAGAGATGAAAATTGGCCACTGTCACTCCAATTCTGAAGACTGGTTGCAAAAGTTTAATTCCAATTATAGGCCAATTACTAAGCTCAGCAATATTTTAAAGATGTTTAAGCGAATTGTGGCTAAGCAGCTAGCTTTTCTCATTGGTAGCACCATCAGCCCTAACCAACACGGCTTTAAGCGACAAGACTACCACAAACTTGGCTGTATTTAACCATTTTTGCATTAATGCCTTCTTGAGCCATAAGCAAGTGGATGTGCTGATCACTGACATTGCCAAAGCATTTGACAAGGTTTGCCATACCGCACTGCTGGCTAAGCTCAAAACAATTGGCTTCCATTCGTCAATGCTAATGTGGATAAAATCTTACT
>VNJU01007612.1:0-85730 GCA_008042675.1 Drosophila seguyi | reverse complement strand
AATTTTTATTTTTAGCCATAGTGGTCAAATTGTTTTAGAAAACTTATTTAGTATTCAATTCTTTAGTTTAGAAAATAAATAGCACAACTTTCCCGGAAAAAACCCAAGTTAGACGATTTTAGCTCAAGGTGGCTTAAGTATGTGAGCAGGACATTTTGGAGATGGTCTCAGATTTTTAATGTTTTACGTTGAATAAATATTCGTATAACTTGGTTATTATTCTATTTGAGCACTGATATATAGAGCTAATGTGACACAAAGAATTGGAGCTGTGAAATAAAAACTTTTCTTAATTTTCGATTAAATACTTGGTTGAAGTCTTGTGGCTTAAGTATATGAGCACCACTGTAAATCAATGAATTTTCTTGGAGAATTTAATTACTTTGAAATCCCAAAGAAAAAAAAAGCCCCAAGAAAATTGATTGATTTATTTAAATAATTTAATGACTTCCTATTTTAAAGATTATAAGCTTAAAAATAAAAGTTTTTTATTACTTTTAAATCCCAAAGGGTTTTGATAATTTTTCACTAGGGATTTTTAAGTGTACGGCTTTCTAAATAGTTCTTTTATCACAGAATTCGATAGAGAAAATTGACTTACAATCAGAAGTGTCTTGAGAAATTAAAAAATTGAGTAATTTATATATTTGATTGTTCAGAGTTGGAGAGCCATTTGTTTAATGTTAACTTTGAATGTAATGTAAAGACAGACTTTAAATAACAAAATTCTTATTATATTCCGAAATAAATTCCCTAATATATTATATATTTTGAATGATATAAAATTCCAGCAATTTTTGTAATGCATTTAAACAACCCAAAACTCTTATTTAAAAGCCTTTCTAAATAACTTCAATCCAAATTAATCTTTTAATGTAGCGTAAACTACAGCAGTTTGAGGAAAAAGTTTCTAACAAGCCCCGGGAGTACCTCAAAATCCCCTCAAAAAAAAACAGAACCCAAAAAAAAAAGATGAACAAGTGAACTTTGCGAGTATTTTTCGCCAAGTGTTTTGTATCTGCATTAGCACAACCAGCAGGATACATACTTACACTTATCAACTCGCTCTCACACTTGCATGGGAGACAAAAGATTTGTACGCATTATCCAAAGGACTTTTGCACAAAACCTCCATTCATCCGCAGCTTCTCTCTTCCCCCAACTGGAAATCCCTGTTCAGACAGGCTGATGTGTGTGTTGGCCTCTGTTGAATTATTCAGCTTAGTTCAGTTTGCTTTTAATTAACAAAATGCTAATGCCGAATTACGTAGACCTGCAAAAAAAAAAAAAAAAAATCGAATAGACAAGCAGCATAGGCGACGCAAACTTTCTGCACAGTTGGCAATTTAATCTATTAGGAGTCAAATCTCTTTGAGGGACAGAGTAAAGGGAAATAAATAAACTAAACTAAAGTATCAAGTTGTGGGACTGGGGTAAGTTGTCCCATTCCGTTTCTCCTTATGCTGAGTTTTCCATTTATATTCCCCGTGTTTTTTTTTTACCCCCTTTGAAAATTGCTTTCAGCTAATTTGCGCCGAACATGCAATGGATATAGGAGTATGGTAGGTATATACACATACAGGGGCGTATGTATACTCGCCTTGGGGGTTGTTTGGCTTTCGGATCTATATGAGTGATGGAAAACCACAGGAAAAGGGTTACAAAAGGGGGTGATGGTGATTGTGATGGTGAGGCCGAAGTAAGTTATAACTGAAATAACAATAAAAATAACATTTGTTTCGGGCTCGAGCTAAGCTGAGGAAGTTGGGCACGTGCTTGGGTTTTTATCGCCAGTGGAGTGAGAGTGAGAGTGAGAGTGAGAGAGGTTTTCCTTGTAGGGTTGCGGGAGGAGGTCAAAAACACAATTGTCGGCACTCGTCACGTTTCATTTTGTGCGTTCACGCGTGCACACACACTCCACGTGCTTGAAAATATTTCATTTCATTTCATATCTCGACGACCCCTCGTGGAAAAAGTTAAATCATAACTTCAAGTTGCCATTTAATAGCATTTTTTTTGTTTTTTTTTTATGGCTAAGCAAACATATGACTTATTTACTGCAAGCAAGGGTATAAAAATGCTAACAAATGTAAGGTTTGCATTGAACACTGCAAATATTTTGTTTCCGCTTTTTTGGGGTGGCTAAGCAAACATCAATATTTGCACAAAAAAATAATAACTACTTTAGTTGTTATTCTTTCTCAGGCAGCACTTAATGCAAGTATAAAAGTTTTGTATTCATTGGAACTTGAAATAATGAGTTTTATGGCTGAGCCAAGGACTTAGTCCACATAAATCCATTTTTGTTTTTTTCTGACCAAAAATATTTTATAATTCTGTTCAAAGACAATTATAAGACTTTTTTTGTATTCATTTTAAAAATTTTTTTAGCTAAAACACATTAAAAGTAATGATTTTGTTTGAAAATCTTATATCTAAATTCGTACTTGGGAATTTTAAGTCTTAGCAACATTGCTGCAACATTCTTTGCAACATTCTTGGCCACATTCTTTGCAGTATTCTTTGCAACATCTCAGAAACATCCCAGCAACATCTTTTTACATTCCTTGAATTTAAATAACAACACAGGTTTTAAGCACTCTAAACTATTTAAATTAATAAAAAAAATTAAAATCACACCTTAATTAAATAAGTCTGCACAAAAGGCTTAATTTTATAACATTTTATCATAGTTTTTTATTTATTTTTAATATATTCAACAATGGAATCTGTTCCCTTTCAAACTTAAAGCATAAATTAAAGTTGGCGCACATTTTTGTAGGTTGATGATTGCAACCAAGAAAAAAATTTGTCATATGCCAGGACAGCAGCAGCAGCGGCAATGTCCACAAATCGAAAAGCGAAGGGGGAGAGAGGAGAGAAGAACGGGGGGAAAATGGTAGAAACAACAGCGCACACGCCCATCTAAACAAAAGCCGGCCCCCTCTGTGCCCTTCCATGCTCTTCCACCGCCCCCCTTTGGCCTGTGGACAAAAACAGGAGCAACAAAAACAATAATAAAGCCAACAGCAACGCTTTGTCGTTGTTGCTGTTGTTGTTGTCACTGCGACAAAATAAACGTCAGGGTGGGATTTTCCCCTAAAAAGGACATAAGGGAAGGGGTGCTGGCGGTGCTGGTGGTGGTGCTGCGGGTTGGGTTTCAGTTTGAGTTTGAGTTTGAGTTCGAGTCTGAGTTTGGGGTTCGTGTCCTCCACACAGGAAGCGTCACACAAGCTGGCAGGATATTTTATATTTGTGCGCCATGTGTGTGTGCGCCAGGGACAGCCATTGTAAATTCCAGCTGCCTTTTCCTCCTTTCCAAACGGATATGCCATGTACGAGCAGCAGCAGCAGGAAAAAAAACACACACAGGGATTTTATGTGTGTGTATGTATACATGTCCTGGAGGCAAGAGCGCACACAGGATATGCCCTGCCTGTGGTTTGCCCTTTTTCCCCGCACACGCTGCCCCCGTCGACGGCACACGGTACGTATACGTAATGCCTGATAAAATGCGAAATGCGCGAATAAAACGAGGCTCCTAGTGTTATGTGTGTGTGTGCGGGGCAAGTCAAGCGGCAAATCAGCTTTAATGGGTGGCACTTTTAGCCAACTTTAATTATGCGAGTGGATGTGTGTGTGCATATTGCAAATTAACAATAAACAATTTTTAATTCAATTTCGATGGAGGCCAAAGGCAAACCCACACATTCGTTGGGTCAAACTCGTGAAAACTCGTCATTAATTTAAATGCCACGCCCCATGGATGGTCTTTACTACTCCTCCTCCTCCTCTTTATCCTCCTCGTTGCTCGTTTGGGTTTGGCATTCGGGATTGAGGGTGGTATCCCCTGCTTCCACTGCTTCTGCTGTCCCCCCTGGTGTCAGTCCCTGTTTTTCCAACTCAATTAATTTTCTCCCTTGTCGCTTTTGTTGCTTTTAGGTACTTTGCTGGCCCTGCTGCTGCTGTTGTTGCTTTAATTAAGGCGCCCTTTTTGCTCATTTCGGTGTTTTTTCTTTCCATCTTTTACTTCTGCTGGTTTGCTGCTCGGCCTAATGACACAACCGAAATCATTTCCTTCATTTCCCTCCCCCTACTTTCTCATTTTCCTTTTTCCTGCTCAGCTAATTGACATATGATAATAATGAAGCTGATAATCAGCCAGGCTATAGCGATGATGATGATGATGATGATGAATATAATGGCGTTGAGGGTGTGAATGTAGCAACCTGTATTTACCAGTTAATGATAGACCCGTAACTTAGGTCGGGCACCATACATGAAATTAACCTGAACTTGAACTGGTTAAATGGAAATTCTGTCAAGGGTTAAAGGTAATTGATAAAAGTGAGAGGGAAAAGTACTGATAAATAAATGAGACAAAGGAAGGTATTATTAGAGAGTTGAGTTTACTTTTTAAAAATTTTTAAATGGGTAAAAAAAATGTGTATCAACTTTATTTAATTATGTGCAACACCCCGACTTGTAAAAAAATTAGAATATCTTGTAAATAATTTAAACTATTTATAGTATTTTATAGTTAGGGAAATATACTCCTTAATCATTATTAAATTGTGTTAAAAAACATTTAATTGACAGTCGCATTTCCTTTATTTTATTTCCTTTTTTATTTTTGTATCAGTTAATTTCCTCTTTAAGTCACTTTAAACATTTTTTTTTTTATTTTTAATACCTGCCTTTTGGTTGCATTTAAATCTGTTGTTATACCAATTTGGCAATTGGCAGCTTGTTTCGTCTCACTTTTTGCAAAATCGCCTGCCAAACACGCCTCCTCAGAAACACCCATCCCCGGCATTTTATTTCTTTTTTTTTTTGTTCATTTTTTTCAGAAGCTTGAGCGTACCTCGCACGCGATTTTAATGACACGGCACTTAAAATTTAATCGAGCAAACTGCATTGCCTGGGTATATGCAAGAGGACCGAACCGTATATAAACACATTTCGCCCCTTCCTCCTCTTATTGCTACCGTCGCTTCTCGCATTGATTATTGTTTTCGTGCATATTTCATTTGTTGGCTGATTTTTCATTTTGTTGTTTTTTTTGTTGTGTTTCTGCTTTTGCTGGTTTTATTTCAGCCACGTTAATTGCACACAATGCAAGCAGGCTGACCATTATATTGATGGGAAGCTTTCCGCTTGACGTTTTTGTGTTCATTATGATAACCAGGAATCAAAGGAGTTTAAGTACCATTTTGGTAGAGTTTTTTTATGTTAAAAGTTAAAGTATAATCAAATATATGCACTTTGGCAGTGTATAAATCTTCAAAGTAAACAAATTTGTGTATTTAAATTACTTAAAATGTAATTGTTATATTTTTTAAGCATTAATACAATGGTTGAACATTTTTGACTGTGTTTTTTTTTTTTTTTTTTTTTTTTTTTTTTTTTTTTTTTTTTTTGTAAAACCTTAATTATTACAGACATCACATTTTATACAACAGTGGATTAAAGAAGTATGTGTATTTAATGCCAGAAATAAATTATTATAAATTATATTTAAATTATTTTAGGCACAACTATCTTTCCACATTTCTTTTCTTTCTAAAAACTTTGCTTAAACTAGAAAAAATAACATAAAAAATTATTAAATGCAAGTTTTTGGTGCAAATTGTAACCAAAATTTACCTAAGCAGGCAAAGGTCCAGTAGAGACTCTCTCTCTATTTGCAAGACATGACTTGTCACACCTCTGATTTAATGTAATTAATTACAGAGTACCTGTAAGTCGAATCCCTTTTTTTCCGCACTCATCAGTTGCTGCTGATGTTGTTGCTGTGTAGTGAGGAGGACATTGGCCAACGGGAAAAAGGTGGAAACTTTGGCACGCAATGGGCGAAAACCACAGGAGATTGCCCCTCTGGCACGCAGGATGCCAGGGAGGCGTGGCATTCTGCCCACAAATTGAGGTGAAGCGGCAAGCACACGTTCGTTGGAAAAAGTTAAACAAAACTATATATTTAAAAAATAACGAAAAAAAAAAGAAAAATAAGTATAAAAACTGGGAATTTTTCCTGCATTTGGCGCCTATTGTTTGAACAGCATTTGCATTGATGATTTACAACAACAGGAATTTCATTTAACAAATTTATTGTTGTTTTTGCAGCTACTGCCGTTGCTGCTGCTGTTGCTGTTGCATTTCATGCATCGTGAAGCATGAAACAGCTCGCGAACAGCAACACGAAAATTAACAGGAAAAAAATACAAAAACAAAAATACAATACGAGTATATAGAAAAAGAAAAACAGAGAGGGAGGGGAAAAGCGGGGAGCCCAGGGCGGTGGTGGCATTCATAAATTTCAATTGTGCGCCTTTCCTTTGTGGTTTGTGTTTATTGAAATGCTTGACATTAATTAACAGCAAATAAATAAAATTACGCCCCAGCCGTGAATTAACTCTTGCAAATATTGTACAAGAATATGTTGCAAATACGATTTTTACTCTATCAGGCACAAAATGATAATTACTCTCATCATCATCATCATCATCATGAGAAAGACGTTGCCAAAAAACGTTTCTCGTAAATCTTTCGGTGGGAAAATTGGCAAAGTTCCCAAAGAGATGTACTCAAGAAATTTGGTCACCCCTTTGACAAGTTTACCCCACCGAAGGACGCAAGAATTATGTATATATTCGAGCATATATTTAAGCTATTCAAATATATATCCATCCCATTTATAATACCCAAAATGCGAGCCGATGTTTAACTTTTGATCCGCCGGCATTATGTTTATAAATCTTTGGAGAATTTTCGTTATTCTTTCCTTGGATTATGTGATTATGGCCAAAAAAAATTTGGTTAGCCGACAGTGGATTTTCCACCCACGTAAATCGCTTTTGATCTTCTCTGCGGAAACTGACGATTGAAAAGCGCTTTTCCAAAATAAAATATTTTGGTGGATTTTCCACTGTTTGTTTTGCTCTTTATTTTATATATATTTTTTTTATCTCAGCACAGCAAATGAAAATTTCCATATCATTTGATTATTTATTTATTGGCAAACACAAAGCAACAACAGGAAGAGAATAAAATGTGAGGAAAAACAAAAGCAGAAGCGGAAACTTGTGCTGTATATTTCCCACTCATTAGAATTTTATGAAATGCGAAATATTCCCACAGTTAATTTAATTAATTTCCCGTTCGTAGTTTCATCATTTTTTTTTCTTTGTTCGAATGCCTATGCACTTTGCCATTAAGGCTAATCGAACTAATCGAACCGAATCATTTGTCAATCAACTGCTAAAGGGGTGTTGGCTGGGCCATAAAGACTCAGAGCGGCAAGCAGGTGTGTGTATGTGGCGGGTCTCCAACCTGATAATGATAGGGTCTGGCTTATTGGGTTTCAATTACTGCCGCTTCCACGCCAGCTTTCGGACCTGCCCTAACAAGCGCACCCCTCGACAAGGCGGAAAACAGTATTTAGGGATGGGAGCGTGACTCACGAGTGCAAGTCTTTAATTTTGGGTTTAAATAAGAAAGGGTTATTGAAAATATTTTTATATTAAGAAAGAGTTTAGTTGAGGTCAGAAAATTTAGAACTAGTTAAAGGTATTGTTCTTATAAGGGAAATTATGGAAGATATTTAAAAAAAAAATTTATGAATTGATGTACCTCCAATGGCAGAATAGTAAATAGGTCAAAACTGTCTTACATGATTGAAAATGATTAATTAATAAGTATAATTAGTTGCAAAAATATTCTCTTAAGATAGAAAATGAGGTTTATACCTAAAAATATTACAAAAAAGTTTAAGAAAGGAAAACTTTAAATGAAAAATAATATTAAATAGGTCAAATCTAAGCTCTCCTAATATAATGTATAGAGAAATATATATTGGTTAGTATCTTAAGTTGCAGAAATATTTTCCTAAAATGGAAAGTAATGATAACATATTAAAATATTACAGAAAAGTTAAAAAATGGATGTACTACCAAGAAAACCTTTTAAGTAGTTTACATTTATAATGCCACGTTTTGGCATCGTTTTATCCACAGATTTATATCGTATTTTTACACGATTGGGTAACCAAATGCCAAACGGATTGCAGGAAAGATAATTTGCAAGTGTCAAACCGAAATGCGCAAAGTAAGCCAGTCACGTTTTGGTGGTGTGGCAATCACGCACGCACGCAGGTAGTGGATTCCTTTTACATATCTGATAGCCGGGCAACTGGACATGGATACACACACCGACACACACAATCCCATAGCCACATCCCACCAAGCGGTGGCTGCTGCTTGCCCATTCATTGCCATGTTTGCCCACGTCGTCGCCAGTCGTAAAATGCAAATTGCATGCAATCAACGCGTTTTTCGTTTAATTATTATGAGAATTTTGTTTTTTTTTTTCTTTTTGCCCTGGCACGGAACGTGCCAAGTGCCATTCGCATACATGCAACAACAAAAACAATATCAACAACAACCAGGCAGCTACAAAAACAACTTGATCCGCCCGGCGGATTTCAGATACAGTACTACTACGGGTATTATCGGCCTTTGTCTGGGCCGCCCGGGGGCTGCCATTTTCAATTAAATTACCAGGCATTGGACGCAAATTGTGCTGCTGCTCTCACTCTCTCTCAGTGTCTGTGTCTCTGCCACCGACTAATCATTGTTTATCTATGTGGGTACACTGGGGAAAAAGATGGTTTAAAGGTGTTTTTTAAAATGGTTGTTACTTGGATAGGAATTTAATAGGGAAAACATTAAATTAAATTAAAAAATTGTTATCAGAAAGACCTCTCTTATATTTATGGTTTATTGTCGAATTTTACCCTTAAAATTCCCAAGTACGGATTTAGGGAAAAACTAAGATTTAATCAATCAAAATGTTGACTTTCATTATTACTTTTAAATTAGTACTAATGAAATGTCATGACAAGATATTTACAATAATATTAATAGTTTAATTATTGTCAGATACATGTCTCTTATACAATGATTTTGCTCTTATAATTCCAAAGTACGGATTCAGCAACACACTAAGAACGCGAACAACTCAAATATTACCAACAAAATTATACTCTTATAATTAATAGAAAACTTTTTAAAATTTTTTAAATTTTCAATTCCCTCCCCTATTTCTCAGTGCACATATTTGTGCGAAATAAAATTCCACTCTAATTAATTTACATTATTTATTGGCTTTGAAATACAACACTTTACGACACACAAGCTGGCTAAAGGGAATTGAGTTATGCGGCAATTTGTTGGGTAAATTCGCAGAATCGGGCCAATTGCGGGCTGCTAATTAATTTAATGCTCCCCGTGGTGTGTGGGCCACGTGATCTACATACAAGGCGAACAAAAATTGTAAATTCCGCGAACATTAACTTAAATTTAGACTTCATTCAAAAATTGACACAATCGTTTATTTTATTTTTATTTTCTCGCTCGCTTGCTGCCTGCTGCCTGCTGACTTTGCTTTAATTTTTGTGTACTTTTTGGGCAAGAGACATTGAACTCAAAAGTGTGCAAAGGTATATAAATTTTATTTTATTATATTTTGTGTGTATGTTTGCTTCTGTTCAACTTAAAGGCGTGGGCGTGTGGGTCGAGAATGAAATGCAAAAGTTGGCTAAATAAATGAGTGGAAAAATATGTTAATTGGAACATTGACAGCTAAGTGTTTTTTCTTTTCGTTCATTCTCGGAAGGTGCTCTAATTACAGTCTACACAGCAGAAAAAAAAAACAATAAATTCCAAGTAAATCAACAACAATATATATTTTCACAAGGCGTTAAAATGTACCAAGAGGAAATACATTTATTGAGCCAAAGCCCAGACCTGATTTGAAAAACTATTCCAACCAAATCAGGGCATATAACACCCAGGCAACTCTTCTTTGTGTAGAGCAGGGAAAATCGCCAAGTATTCACCATAAAAAGACATCCTCAATTTGGTTTCGGAATTCTCATACTTTGCTACGTGACTGGAAGTTGTAATGCGGTGGCAGAAGGAGTGGAGTGGTGCCACAACACGCACACACACACCACACTCCGGTGGAGAGAATAATATTTGAATTGCAAAATGGAGTGGACAAAACACACAAATATAATTTGTGCAGTATATGCAAAATTGATTAGATTGGGGTGCGGTTTTGCTTGGAACAATGTTCGCTTTATGGAAAATTGAAATTAGTCGACTTCAGGCCCACACAAACGTGTATCCCTGTATCTGTGTATCCATGTATCCTTGTATCCTTGTATCCTGACACATTAAATGGCATGCATAATTGAATTATCGAGTGGGTGAATGTTTGAGCAGGGGGTCGACACGGATGCATACCAATCGAGATAGGAGAGGTCAAACACAATGGGTATCTCATGGATGCAAGGTGTTTGTAAACTCAGATTTTGGCCAGTTGAAACAATTCCATGTCGATTGCAGGGCGTAATTAAATCGAGGCAGATCCCACAGGGAATATAGTATATATACATAAAGAGAAGAGAGATAGAGAGAGAATCGTAATAGAATTGGCCAGGGGCATGTGTATTTGTTGTATCTCTGCATCCTTGAGGATTTACGAGCCAAACGAAGCCAAGCCCCAGCCATTCACAGCAGCAACCGACAATGGAAATTGCAATCCGGTTGCCGCCAGTGTCCTGTCGCTTCTCATGGCAGTCCTTTGGCAAACTGCTTATGTATGCACATATGCAAGTCAAATAAACGTAATAATAAAATTGTTGCATACCACTCCGTCCTCAATGCGGCCAGCTCGCAAAAATATGATATGCAAATGAGAAGGGGTGCGAGGAGAGGCAGGGAGCGAGTATACCAACGATAAGGGTGTGTTGTGGCGTCTATACAAATATACATATCTGATATACGCATGAGGGTTTAACCACACAATAGCAGACGGTAAATTACAATGGGAACATAAATGTCATATCCCTTTCAACTTTCGAGGCATTAATAAGTCTTGTTACATCGGGTTTTAATAAAGCTTTCAAAGGGAAAGCGTACATTTATAATGATTTAAATTCACATTTATATAAGGCACAGTCGAGAAGTATGCTTCGTTTAATATTAAGCCAATTGCTAGCTAACCACTGGTTAGGCAAATTATATAAATTGGATGCTGTTTTGTGGTAGGTTAGTACTTATTAACGAGCAAGTTATACAATTTAAACCTTGCTAAAATATTATGTAATGCATTAACTAACGATTGTATAATAACTGTCGGATAAAAATTTAACCTTAAGATTGGAGATTTTACTTGTATTTAAAAATTATACATTTAAATGTACTATATATGAGATATATATGGGTCTAGTAAACACTGCTCTTGAATGTCCTTAGTATTTCAATTTTATCTCCACATTAAGCTAACCAGAAGTTAACTATAGCTTAGGAAAACATTATTAACTGACCTTTACCGCAATTTAAGTCCCTTTATAATAGTTCAATAAATACTTACGCCCAAGAGTATTCAATGTAAACCCCTTTCAAGTCAATATTAAGTTTAACCTCAAGATAATAATTTAACCGGAAGATTGCAGGTTTGATTTTTTCAATGATTTCGCTTTACATTTCTTCTTTGGCATTATTTCAGCCATCACTTTTTGAAGGGAGGAAACCACTTCAATTAGGGTTCTTTATTTGTGGGCGTTCACTGTACGTACCTGAGAGTTCTGTTAATCACTGCCCGGAGACCAAAGGGGGCAAAACAAAGCGCTAAAATAACAATTTAACAACTTGTTCAAGACGAGCGAGCAACTCTCTGCCTCCACCTGTCAACCCTCCTCGTACCTTGCCCTGATGCCATCCCCTCCCCCCACTCTCGTTCTCGTTATTGTCATTACCATTATATGAATGTATGCATGAACAATGCTCGGGTAATTATTGTTTTGGGGACAGACGGAGGCGATTGCGTGACTGGAGCACATTTGTTTTGTTTACGGAAAGTAATTGCAAAAGTTGTTTCAATTTTGCCCAACAGCGATAGCGGCAGGCCATCATCAGCCGGCGAGGGCTAACAATCCGGGAGTCCCGGAGTGCTCCCAGGAACGGGAGCAGGAGCAGGCAAACAATGCATAATTGGCATCAGCTTAATGCTTTAAGTTGGCAAGTGCCGGTGGCGAAAAACAAAAAAAAACAAAATGCTAAATGCAACCCAGAGCCACCCAGCCAAACCAGAGAGGAGCCACCCAGCAGAAAACAGCATCAAAAACGCATTTACCCTTGCCGACGTTGGGCGAAAAGTTTTTAGTTCAACAAAAACTATACAAAATAAATGCATATATACACATACTATATATATATATATAAATATGTGTGTGGTGTGTGTGTATAAAAAATTGTAAAATAGTGATGGGGGCGTGCGGGAGTGGCCAACGGGTCTGCGTTTTTTTTTTTTGTGCCATTTTCTTCGTTGCTTTGTTGAAATTACAATTTTCTTTTGCTGTGCTCTCTTTTTCGGCATTTTTTTTTTTTTTATTTTGCGCCGTGCTGCACATCCGGCGCAAAAAGTGCATGAAAAGCGCAGAAATGGCACAACTACTATATATCTTCCTCCTCTTCTTTACTCTTTTTTTTTGTTTGTAGTTTTCGTTGAGGGGAAAAAGCAGAAGAGGAGCGCGCAGAACAAGTCGGACAGTCGGACGGGCAGTCAGTCATTTGAGCATTTCAGCCATTCAGTCAGCTGCTAGTCAGCGAGTCATTCGCATGTTATCCACTGGGTGTTAGGGTGATGCAGGAGTTGGAACTAAGGAATATCTAAAGATATTGGACTTATAGGGGGAGTAAATAAGAGTTATTCAAATATTTAGCTATAGAAAGTCAAATTTCAGAGTTTAATTTAAAAAAAAAAAGATATAAAAGATAATACAATTTTTTTCTTTCGTATTAAAATAATTTACAATAAGGTTTAATGTTAATCAGGAAACTTTTTGAGGTTTCTGTAATAGTTTTATGACAGTGAAACCTTTCCTTTCCCATAAACTTGACAAATTTAGCAATATTCAGCAAAATAAACGGTCACATTGCAGCTTTTCCTTTAAATTAGTGTGACTAATAGCTTAAGACATGCAAAGTCGAGAAATTTTTAATAATACTTACTAATTTTTATAAATAAATATGTGAAAAGTAAATTAATTATTGTAGAAAATAATATTCTTCAAACCTTTTATCCTTTAAACAAAAAAATAAATAATATTTCAATAGCTGACCCACCCTGCTATCAACTTCTGCAGTTTATTCCCAGTCGGCTCTCTTGTCTTCTGAATTTCCCCGGTTTTATACCACTCGAATGAAAAACGAGAAATATGTTTTCTTTTTCTTTTCTTTTTTTTGTGCCAGCATTTTGGCCGAAAAATGTTTGTGAATTATTTAAGGGGAAACCAAAGCATCCCAAACTAAACAAAGTGAGTGGATAGATGGCTGGGAGCCGGAAGAAGAAGCTGGGGCACTTAAAATTCAACTTGGTAAATGAATTTAAGGCAACATTTTGCCAGTCGGCAGATATTTTGCGCTTTTCCCCACAATTCATTTTCATCAGAAACCATAAAGCTATACTCCCTTTTTGGAAATTTATGCTCACTGTGTGTGTGTGTGTGTGTGTGTCCGTCATTTTTGTTGGTTTTCAATTGCAAATTAAATGCAAACAATTTATATTGAAAACGGATGGCATATTTGTGTTATTATAATAATGGTATTTATTGAATTTCAATTGAAATTAATTAAATTATATTATTATTCTCATTTCAGGTTGGTATTCCGGCACGTTAACTATTGTTTTTATTGAGTAAGTAACAAAGGGCCATTATTTGAATTCTATAAATGTAATAAAAAGCCTCGATGAACATAATAAATTTGTTTATTTATGTGAGCAAGCCACAAAGTTTGTAGGGTTTTTTTTTGCAGCTCAATTATAAATGAGATTAAAGTACTTTTTTAATTAAGTTTAGTATTTAATTGCATTTTCCTTGTTGTTTTATATTTTTTCGCCTCATTAACAAGTATTTCAATGCTACTTTCACCATAAAAAAAAGAATGGTCATTGAGATAAATAGCCAAAGCATTTGGCAAATTGAAATCAAATCGATAACGAATCAAATTCAAGTCTCTCTTGGGAAACCAAATGCGAAAACACGAATCAAACTTTGACTTCGCAAAAAAACAAAAAAAGAAAGATACATAGATAGAAAATCCGAAAGTGCGCCAAATGCAACTAAGCGATACATAATACTGAAAAGAAAAAGAAATCCCCACCAAAAACTCCGCCGAGGCCTGCCAGATAAAAGATGATTGAATGCAACTGGCTGGCGCTGACTTCGACTCTGACTTCGACTACGAATTCCCCCCAAAATCCCCTAAAACCCGCTACCTTCTTGTCTGATTAACATAAATCGTGCTGGCGGCTGCTGCTGCTGCTGCTGCCTGGCTATATCTTATTTCAATTTTGTTTTGTTTTTTGCTCAAATGAACTACGGGCTTATGCAAAGCCAACGGCAGCAGCAGGAATTGAATGGAAGCGAGCTAAAAAAAAAATATAAAAAAAATAAATAAAAACGAAAGGCAGCAGTGAAATAAAATTCAAATGGGTAAGGAGGCAGGCAGGAGCAGCAGCAGCAGCAGCAGCAGCAGCAAGAGCAGGAGCAGCACATCAGTGCCTGCCTGCTGACTTTTATTGCAATCGCAGGTCTCGAATTCAACCGGAGCTCCAACGGAGCCCCCCAAAACTTAACCCATTTTCAGCCAAGCTGGTTGAAATGTGGCGGTTGGGGGAAAAGAATTACACATTTAATCCGCCAACTGGCGTTAAATATCCTTGCTGAATCAAGTTTCATTACCTTTAAAGCTTTAAGAGGGGATTTTGAACAATTCAAGGCTTTAGATTTGTTTTATAAAGAGGTACAACTATTTTATTTTATAAAGAAACTACATTTTTCTTGTATTTAAATATATTCAAACCAAATATTTATTTAACTAAATAACTTAAATAAGTTATCTTGAAAGTTAACCCTCTTTCAAGCCTTTTAAGTTAATATTTCTTTGCAAATCAAACTTAATATGATCAGGCTTTCATTTTTATAATGGAAAATATTTAAAAAATCTCTTCAAATAATTTTCTAAAAGATATGAACAACCAACTTTGTTTTTAAACTACTTGTAAAGTCTTTTTCCGAAACTTGTAAGCATTATGTAAACATGACATGTTTTCGCCTAAAAAAAAAACTACAAGCTAAAACCAATTTTTGCTGGAAACCATCTAGACTTTCTTTGTTCCGAAAATCGAATCTTTTTAAAGGCAATCAAAAGTCGATATTCAGAGGCGATGGGTTAAACTTGGAAGCCCCGGCTGATGAGCATGAGAGAATGATGTTGGTGCTCCTCTGGCTTTCTTCCTTTCGGTTCTTGCTTTTTTATTTTTTTTTGTTGTATTTTTTTGTATTTTTTGTATTTGTATTTTTTGTTCGTTTTTGTTTCCCTCACTTCGCTTCGGTTTGAACTTCATTGTTGGCTCGCTTAAAATTCCAAACAGCAAATTGCAACTGCCAACAATTTCGAGGCTATCAGTGGCATAGCATCAGGCAGCCACGTCGCTGGTGGCTCTGGCTCTGGCTCCTGCTGCTGCTGGTGATGCTGATGCTGCTGCTGTTGCTTTTGCTGTTGTTGCTGCTGCATCCACTGGCAGTAATTTTATGCAAGATGCTATCTCAACACACCTCAACACGCCTGCCTCTGCAGAGAGAAATGCATGTAAGCCATTTCACTGGGTTCTGCTTCTGGCCAATGGTGATGCTGCTGCTGCTGCTTCTGCTGTTGCAAGTATGACAAACAGCCTGCTGCCGTCTTTTGAATGGAATTCAATTCCCAGGCAGCAACCCTAGACGTCTCTCACATCTCGTGCCTTTTGTCTGCCTTTTATCTGCTGATGTTGCTGCTGCTGTTGCTGTTGCTGCTGCTGTTGCTGCTCCCCGGCACAGCAGCAAGACTTGTTTAGCTTGTTTGCCGCTGCTGCTGCTGCTGCTGCTGCTGCTGCAGTTATTGCCATTGTATCTTGATGCCTTTCAAGTGCCAATTGTGCGACCGCCCCGAACCTCTTTTTTATTTTTGTATTTTTTTTTTTTTGCAAGACAAACTCATTGCTTATTTAATTTAAGGTGGGAACTTTAGCGTGTTTTCCCCCTACCTTTGCGTTTTGTCACGAGCGAATTTATTCAAATTGAGTTGATAATAGTTGCCACTGCCACTGCCATTCGAGTGTTAATTGTTGTCGTCGTCGTCGTCGTTGTCGGCACCCTCTGAGGAGATTGCTGCTGTGTTATTTAATAAATATTTGCTCAGCAACAATAGCAACTGTCAAAGTTAATCAACAATGAGAATGACCGTGCTGCTCTTTTCTGTTTTTTTTTTTCGCTAAGACTTGTCCAGCGTAATTCACGATTTCCGGCTGTAATTGAAAAGATACGCCAGACAAGTTGCAGCAGCAACATTTAGCCAGCGACAGAAACAGAGTCGCCGCAGAGCAGTGCATTAATTATTCATGAGTTGTCGCGCACAGCCAACCCAAACAGGCAAAAGCAAAAGCAACAGCACAGCAAATAGCAAAAGCAGAAAGCAAAAAAGCAAAAAGCGAAAAAGCATTAGCTGCAGCACAGCTACGTCAGCTCAGCTCAGCGACAGCGGCAACATAATTATTCATGCGCGCTTATCGCCAGTAAGGTAGGCAACACCATTTTAACCACAAGCGGATTATAATTATCAACAGTTGCCATCAGAACTGACGGACAGACAGACGGACAGACGGACGGACGGACAGATAGTTGCTACTAGTTGGAGGAGCAGCAGCAGCAGCAACATGTTGCTGGCAGTAGTGCATAATGCATTGCCCATGATCGTGGCGATGATGATGATGATGATGATGCAGCCAAAAGGCGCAACAACGAATATAATTACACGGCTAAAGCAGCAGCAGCAACGGGACAGAAAGACAGACAGCTGCTTTAATTGATGTTGATTGCTATCAACAACAACAACAACAGCAGCACACACTGCCTCAGAGTTCTTTGCATTTTGTTTTGGGGTCTATCTCTCTCTCTCGAGTTGGAATTTTTTTCATTGCCCTCTTTTGTCAGAGGTGGAAACCTTTCAGAAACAGCAACAACAACAACACAAAACAAAAATAAATAAAATAACGAGGCAAAAATGAGGAACAATGCAAACCGAAAGTTTGATTGCATGTCAGCATGGCATTAGGAGCAATCTTGGGCTCCACCAACAGAATTAGCATTACTAAAGTGCGCTCGGATAATGACTAAATCGGAACGGAACAGTGGTAAATACTACGCCCATGCTATAAAATTTAAGCACCTGATCAGGCAAGGCCAGGAAAATAAAAGAAAAGGGAGTTTAAGTTACAAATGAGATGTACAAGTGATTAGTAGGGAGATTTTCATGGTAATTAGAGGTCTAACTTATAGTCCCAAGAGATTCGAGCCTTGCAAAAAGCAATCAAAATTGTTGAAATTCACTTTTCAATAAATCTATGGATTGGATTTAAAAGATATTTGAAAATTTAATGTGTAACTCGTTTTTTAAGCTTATGTACATTCTATAATTCACAAGCGGTTCTAGCTTTGCATAGATCAGTCAAGAAAAAGCAAAAGCATCTTTTTTCAAAATTGTTCAAACCCACTTTATTGAAATAAAATCTTTAAGAACCCATTGGTTTTCATTATTTTCAATTACCAATATTTATTAACCAATATTCTATGCACTAATAACAAAGCTTAATGACTCATAAATACTATATTTTATTACGGCGAAGTAAAACATTATGAAAACCATTAATCTTCGCACATTTCTACATTCAACAATTAAAAGCAGTAAATACGTTAAAGTCAGAAAAAAATCATTAACTTGAAATTACTCGACAAGCTGTTTAATTTACTTCTTTTTTGGCCTTAACATTTACGCTTACTTCTGGACTCCCAAAAAAAAAAAATATTATGGGTCATAAATCCGATTTATAATATAACCTAGTGGCCACGCTGATGCTGATGCTGCTGCCGCTAATGTTCGTACATATATTTTATGCTTTAATATACACATTTATTTTCCGGACCATTTGGGTTTATTGCCCTTTTCGGTAGTTAAGCGATTCGGCGGTAATTGAAACTTGGGGCGATTGTCAAGGCAACTTGTAAACGGCGCTTTTGCGACAATTTTATTTTCATTTGTCCTTTGGCCGCTTTCTGTTGGCTCTCCGCTTTATATTTTTCGCCGGTTCAGCAGAAGTGACGGAGAAGTCCTGTGATGAATCAATCAAAATTTAATTTGCCACGGGTCCCCTGTAAGCATTTAAATTTTAATTAACATTTGAGTTGTGCTGCAAAAAGAGCATCTCATTCCCATTTTCCCACTCCTGCTTTTTTTTTTTGTGCTTATCCCGTAAAAATCTCCACGCTCTCCACTCTGGGCAGGCCATCTCTTTCGCTCGGTTTTGGTGCCTCTCTTTCGCTTGAAGTTGCACAGTAAGAGAAAGAGGAAAAGAGAGCAAGAGAGAGCAGTGGCAGCCATGTTTGTTGTATGGCGCTCACTCATTAAAGCCTGGCTGTGTGAAAGGGACAGCAACAGGCTGCTACAACTTTTGGCGCATGTTGAGCTGCGCATGCAAAAAGGAAAGAAAAAAAAAGGAAAAAGGAAGAGGATAGTGATGGTGGTGGGGAAAGGGAAGGGGGTGGAATGGGAAAAAAGGAGGAGGATAAAGGAAGCAGAAGGTGAAGCTGGGGAATGGGAAACTTTGCGACGCCTGCTGGCTTTTAGTTTGCCTTTTAAATGTTTAAACGATTAAGTCGAATTTTAATTTGGCCGCAAAGCATAACACGACTCGACGACTTGTTTGCCTCTGCGCGGATGTGTGTGTGTGTGTGTGTTTTGGCCCCTGGGTGCGGACCGAAAACTAACAGAAATGTAAAGCAGGCAATAAAGTGGCAACACGCTGACTTTGCCCATAAACTAACTAACCGAATCAGTTTGGGGGCGTCTCTTTCAGCTCTTGTTTTTGCTTTTGTTGCTTTCCCCAGTGTCTTTGCCCCCTTCGTTTGTGGCTGTCCATTTAGAGATGGAAGTGTAAGCGATAAATGATAAACGATAAACCGACATGCAAATCTGAGGGGGGGCCAGTGATCTATTACTGCGCTTCCTGAGCGCCAATAGATTATTGGATTGGACGCTTGACTAAATGTCAAGGATTTTATTAAATGAAGAAGACAGCGACTCCTATTTATAGGAAAAGTTTTTAACAAAAATTGGAGTAAGCAATTAAAATGCTAATTCCCACAAGTAATAAATAAGGAAATGATTTAGTTTGGATATGGTTAATTATTAGAATAAATATAATTCGTAGATTATAGATTAGATTGAACTAAAACTATTATTTTGATAGTTAATGTTTTAGTTTAAAAACCAAAGAAAAGTAACAAATTGCTAGTGAAATATTTTACAAATATTTGTTTGTTGAATATTTGCTTTGTTAGTTATTATTTCTTATTTGCATTAAATATTTACTCTTATCCCATTAAATAAAACAATCAGGGATCTCCGCAAAACGTTTGCACACTTGTTTAAACATATTTACTATTTTGGTCTTCTCTACAACCAAAAAGCAAATAAAAACACTTGATGAATACTAATATAGGGAAACAATGCGGTCTTAAAGATTCAATATAAATATAAACAAACTATAGGCTATTTGTAAAGATGGCTACATCAGAGAATTGTAAACAAAGTCAGTAATATTATTTGCACCTTAATAAGAGATGAAAACATATTTTTAAAGCAACTTTCTTTTATTATAAAAACTTTGTAGTACAAATTTGTGACGTTTTTTAAAGGGGAAAGAATTTCTGTTATTCGATATAAATAGCTTAAGTTGACAGTAACTGAAATCTGAAACGTTTTCATTAGGAATGCTTTTTTTCCTTTATTTTTTGTACTACTCAGAGTATACATTTTCTTCCCCAACTCGTGTTGTTCGTCTGCCTCTTGGGAGGCTGACTTGCCCAAGTGGTTGAATGGAATGGCAACGAGTCTTCTCTCTGGCTTTTTGGGTCCCACTGAAAAGATGACTCGGCTTCTTCTCTCTGTCCTTACCTCGCCGTCTCCATCTCCCGCTGCTGACACTCATTAATGTTTAAAGTGTTTTATGATATGCATAATTGCTTGTACAGATAATAAAGTTTTCTGCCCGAACAGTGGCCACCCCCGCTTAGCTTTCTGGCCCCTGGGGTCATTTGTCCATTCACTTAATTAAAATGCAAATGGAAATTCTTCAAATGGCTTGCAAGTGCTCAGAAAATGTACCGGGGAGGCGGGGACAAAGAGAAACTCATGGCCCTCTGATGGTGACAGCTTCCCTTTCTTCGACGTTTGTTGTCGTTTTTCCTTTTTTTACAGAGGAAAATGTAACACAAAAGTACATAAATATTGAAATATGAATAGAAATATTGTAAATAACGGTTACTTAAATAGAAACAATTGTATTTAAGGTATGGACTCTAAACAGACATATTTTTCCTCAAGGTACTTGTAAGCTAAGAACAAAATAAAAAAGAAAAAATAAAATAATAATAAGAAATAATAAAAAGTTAAAAAAATTTCCTAAAAATTCTTTAAAAAAACATGGCGTTACTTATCTTATTAATAATACTGTCTTTTACGTCACAATGTACTTCATGTTCTAAAATCCACTGATATCTCCCGCCAAAATTACCATCCACTGATTTTATCTTGTATTTTTTTCCGTGTACTTCTGCTATTTACGGAAGTTTTTCCTGTTTGCATTGTCTTTCTTGGTGCTACCGAGTTTACGACGCGTGAACGGCAACAGCAACTCATCCACAAAAAAAAAAGAGGCGACAAAATTCGAGGGGTTCGGAGCGGATCTGCCCGCCCTGCTAACAAGAGGGGGAACGACGATCTTCGATGCTTCTGCATCGTTGGCTTCTGGCTGGTTCTCCTTTTCTTTTTTTTTTATCATTTTCGGTTTTTTATTGTACAAGCGTTTCCAGTGAATTTTTTGATGATATCTTTGAATGTTAACATTCACAAAAGCGTAAAAATTGTTGCCCCTCTTTGTCAGCCTTTGCTTCAGTTTCTCCCTTCTGGCTCCTTCCTCCCTGCCCCTGCTGGCATTAGTTTATATATCGGCTTTATGAGGCACTTTTTACTGCTCAACCTCTGCTCTGGACCCCTTTTCCATGTGTGTGTCTCTGTTGGCTTGAGAGTATTAAGTGAAATTCTTTTGTGTCGACAAGCGAAAATAAAATTCACACACTGCCGAACGTGCCTTAGTAAAAAGAGGAAGAACGAGGGGGCAATAAGCACTGAAAGAAACCAGAATGGGATTATTTTGTATGAGTTTTGTTAGAAATTTATTTGCCTCTTTAATATTAAGGGAATTTCGAAAAATTTAAAATCTTAAGCTTATAATATTATTCAAAAGCCTAAAGTCTGTACTATCTTTATCTGATAAATAAAAGGTTAGAAAGTGAGTAATTTCCGATTTTTAAACTATTTACAATGAATGATACTTCGATTTCCATAAAGCAAATATTAATCACATTAAATAACGTCAATTTACCCCGATCAATGAAAGTTTTATTAATAAATCGTCGAGTCACTGTTGGTAAAAATAAAAATTTACAGAGTTATACAATGCAAATTTTTCTGATTTTCCCATCAGTTCCACATTTTATTTACTGTGTAATGTAAAAGAGATGGAACGACCGGAGTCACACAATGGTTATTTTTTTTATAGAGGGAAGGACGAAGGGTTTGGAGGGTTAACTGGCAACTGGGACTTGATGATGATGCCGCTCTCCCTCTCTTCTATCCCTACCTTCTCTTACCTTCTCGTTTTTACCTGGCGGGCACACACAATCTCTCACAATAACAACGAAAATCGGAGGGTACAAAAATACAAAAAAAAAGGTGCAAAAGCAACAACAAAGGGACCGAAAACGAGCGACTGACGGAGTGAGAACAGCAACAACAACAACTACAACATTAACAACAAAAGCGGCAGCAACAACAACACCAACAACAGTAAGGTTAAAGCCAGCAACAACAACGAAATACACCCAATGACAAGCTGCTCGGCAATTTGACATAATTTATACGTCAAATTACTGCAAATTGATGCTAAATGGCTTCAAATTGAATTGACTGGCGCAGAAGAGGCAACACCGACAACAACAACAACAAGTTGTATGTGAAAAAATACGACAGCAACAACAACAAACTGAAGAAAGCAAGAAAGAGAAGTGAAACAACAACAAAATGTAGCGCCCTGGCGGCGAAAATGGCAACAACAACAACCGTTGGAACAACGTAGCCATTTCACCGTGTCGACAGTTGTCGTTGTTGTTTAAGACGCTCTCGGTGTTGTTGTTGTTGTTGATGATGTTTCTGTGCTCACTCAAACGAAAACATTTTAAATTTTTAGCGTGGGGGACGACTAAGCTTGTTGTTGTATATGTTGGAGTTGTTGAAGTTTTTGCTGTTGCTTTCTTTGATTTTGTTGGTGTGGCCGTAGCTAATGTTGCTCTGGATGCTGTTGCTGATGTTGCATCTTTTCTAAAAGTTGTTGTATTTTCTGGTGTGCTTTATGTTGCTTCTTTGCCCACTTGAGTTGTTAAAATTACCAGCCTTAATGTTGGTGTTGTTGAAGTTTAAGTTTTTAAAGTATTTGGTGTTGTTGAAGTTTTTTGTTGTTGTTAAAGGTTTTGATGTTGCTGATGTAACTTCTGTCCTTCTGTGTACTTTACCACAAATTTTAGAAAGAAACAAAATAAAATCTACCTCAACAGGGGTTTAGGTCGAGGAATTGTGTCCATTAACTCCAACTTTGCTTTTAACTTTCTAATGTTAGAAAATAATTTAACAGGAAACTCCGTTAATATCCATGAAAGTTATAAATTTAACCGACCTTCCTAGTTTATTATTTTGTGTTCGATTGATGTAAGTATCCAATAGTTTAGTTCAGATATTAATGAGGAAGTACTCATCAAACACAAAATATTAAACTACCAAGTAGTAGCGCGATCCCCTTTTCAAGTAATCATAATTAAGCCTTATTAATCTTTTATGCCATATTGCTGTAATTCCTTTCGCATAATTAATAAATTTAAATCCCAGAGCCACTTAGCAAGCTCTTTAAATATGCACGGTTCATGAAACCTGTCTGAAATAATCTCCTTAATTTTCAACTAATTCCACATTTTCCCCTCTCTCTCTCTCTCTCTCTCTCTGTCGTTGCAGGTAAGAATTGTAAATGTTGGCCTATAGTAACTGGTAACTGTGCAAAGCCAAGCGAATAACTGAAAACAGCTCAATTGACGGCACACACACCCACTCAACGCCTTTCACACCTCGTGCGAACAAATAAACACTGCTGATAATAGTGAGGCGAAAACGAAGCGAGGAAAAATAATGTAGGTAAAAGGAAAAAAATCAATTTTCAGCGCGAAAAAAGAAAGCCATGAAATGTGCAATCGCCACAAAAAAAAAAGCAAAAAACTGCAACTGTCAACGGGACACAAAAAACTTTGTTGTTTACAATTTGGCGTCGTTGTTGTTGCTGTTGCTGTTGCCTTTTGGCTTGCAGCGCTTGCAAAATATTGAATTCAATTTAAAGCGCAAGGGGCGTTCATAAATCTCCGACAATTGTTGTTGGCGGAGTAAGAGGAGGGGTTTCGGGTATTGTGAGTGAGTGAGGGAGCAGTAGAAAGGTGCACAGGAAAAATTTAAGATCTCTCGCAATTAAAATTTTTTTCAATTTATAAGTTTATTAGTGGAAAAGATAAGCTTTTATTTAATATTTAATTGAAATTCATTTAATTCAATTTAAGGTCTTATAATAATAATGATATTTAAATAATGCAAATACAAGAATTCATTTTCTATACTACGAACATCCACAAAGTCACTAAAGGGGATGACCATTTTAAAAAATCATTACAAGAATAGTGAAATTTTATTTAATTTTTTATCTGAAATACATTAAAAGTCTGAATGTCTTATAATAATAATATTACATTAAAGTAACTTCAAAAATTATTCAATTTTTACTTGAAATACATTAAAAGTCATTACATTAAGTAATTACAAGAATTTTCTGCAATATGATCAGGTTTTCCTATGATGAAGTCACTGAAAAATAACAATTCTTTTCCTCAGTGCACTTACCCAGGGCAGGCAGAGCAACGGTGAAAGAGTTAAAGTCGGATTATGGTCATGCACTTACTCCCGATGCCAAAACCTTCCCTTCCACTCATTGTCCGCCGTCTCATCCGCTCACTCATTTATTCCTTTTGATTGCCGTCGTGCGAGGGAGATGGATAAGGGGAGGGGCGATCGTAAACTGTCAGCGCAATTAAAATAAATTGAAACTGAACTTTTGTGTGTACAGGAAGAAAATATGGCAAAATATTGTAACAAAATAAATATTTTCAAATTAAAAACACATTTTTAAAAAAGTTTATAAAGAAAGTATATTAACCGAATGCTCAAATATATTTAATTGGAATATACTTAATTTATTAAGCTACAACATTTAAAAGAAATAGTTCCTTTACACAGGTTAAAAAGAAGACTAAATATTTCTAAGAACTAAATTCCCAAATATTTGTGTACCACCAAAGTTATAACCAACATTTAACTTCTTTCATTATATTAACTTATCTTATTTAAATAATGAAGAAAAAGTTTTTACATATATTTTTCTGCGTGCTAAAATAAAAATTTTCCGCAACTTTTCCCGCCCCCAACAGCTGTCGCATAATTCATCAACTATTTAGGCGGGGTAGTAAAAGGAAAATTGAAGAAAAATTTGCGTGTGTGTCGCAAAAAGTTTTTCATTTTTAGCATCTTGATTGTTTGGAGGGAGGGGAAAAGAGCTGGAGTAGATGAGAAGAAGAGCTGAAGAGGAGAAGGAGAAGAGATGCTGGCAAAAAGATTCAGAAGATGGAGTAGCAGAGCGGAGGAACTTTTTGCCTGGTAGCCGTGGCCAGCAAACGTTTGCCTGCCATGGCCATGGGCAACTAAATGAACGTTTCACCGTTCTAGGTCCTCAGTCCTCTGTCCAATGTCCGTCCCTTGCTGTCCGCTCTGTCCGCTGGCTAACCCGTCTCCTGCCCTATCTCATTCTGTGCGGTTACCTTCCTTCCTTCGCTGCTCGTATCTCAAATTGTTCAACTTCATCAGCAAAAAGTAAGGGAAAAGATGCTGCCGCTGACGGTGATTGTGATTGTGAATGTGAATGTGGATGTGGCTCTGCATGTGGCTGTGTGGATGTGCTGGCAAATCACACCAAGTCAGGCTACCCCGAAACCCTGCCCCCTCCTACCTTGTTGTTCTCCTCACTCTCCATTCGATTGTCATGAGTCTGAGCCGAGACTCTTTTTGCTTTTGTCCTTTTTGTTCTCCAGCGGCAGCGGCATCATCGGTGGAATATAAGACCCCGAGGACCCGGAGCACTTGAGCCCGGTGTGCCCGAGTTGAGGAAGTCAAGGGAGATAAGGGAAAGGGGCTAGCTTAGCAGGCGGAGTTAAGCGGATGCATAATACGGAAAAATGTCTTGAAAACAAGAAAGGGAATAAGGCAAGACTTTTTCAGATTGGAAGCTGGGGATACACTTTAATTTTGGAATGAAGTAAAGAAGATACTTCTTAAAATGTTTCTTTAATTTAGTGAAAGGTATAATAGATATTTTCTTAAAGTTTTCTAAAGCCCACAAACTATTACCTGTAACCTCTAAATAATTTTAAAAACTTCAAAGAAAAGTATAGAAGTTCTATCAGAATCAATCCAGTTCCCTGGCTTGTCCAGTCAAAATTTTGTGTAGGCCCCCCCCCCCCCGAAGCTCCCGAGAAAAATGGCTGTCGTTCAGATAGATGAATGCGATTTTCACGCCCATCGCGATGCCCAGCAAATGGTGGACACGTGCCAGGACTTTGCCGACCACCTGATCGTGGCCGAGTTCCTGCCGCACAGCCGGTGGGTGGCCTACATCAATATTCGCACCCTGGAGCAGGTCATCTATTGCGTGGAACTGAGCATTAATGGCTATCGGATCGTTTCCTATAGCTTTGATAATGTGGCCGATGAGGTGGCCAATTGTGACACCATCTACGCCTCTGCCCACCAGCTTTTGGCCGGTATAAGTCCACTATATGCTGAGATATACGGTTTTGGACGAGTGCCCCTAAAGAGTATCGCAAGATAGATGGGAGAGCTACAGATGCCGCTTCTGCTGCGGGGGGCGTGGCAGGTGCAAAAATTTGCCGTCTACTAATTGCTAATTGCCGCCCCGAAAAGTGATAATTAAACGTTTTGCACAGGTAAATGACTTGATTGCAATAATAAAGCCTGCAGCTCTGGGTTGGATTCGGACTCTTGTACTTCATACCGGTGTCTCGCCTTTGATTAATTGCTGCCAACTCTGAGCGCAGCGCAGCGGGGGGTTAGGAGGGGAGAGGGGGGAGCAGGGAGCAGGTTGCCCAGGTTGATTGACTCAACTTGGCACTCTCCGGACCTTTTGTAGCGAAAAAAGTTAACAAGTTTTTGTGCCGTTCCACTTGACTGCCGCCGTCGAAGGAGGCGAATGAAGATGCAGACGGTTTGGAGCACGAAGCTCCCAGCTCCGAACACCACCCAGGCCAATCCAACTTGGTTACCCGCCACCTTCTTGGAGCCCCCCCTTTACTATGTTTTTCCCCTTTTTGGCCGGGTACCAAGCCAAGCCAACTAAGGTTTTTATCTAGTTGAGTCCATCTAGTCGCTGGGCCGTCCGTCCCACGGGTGTCTGCCGTGGACAACTCACAGACGCAGATGCACAAACGCAAATAGAGTGGAACTTCCTTAGGTTCAACTTGAGTATTAAATGTTGGAAATCATTTTGGGAAAATAATTTAAAAATTAGGGGTAAAAGGTCTTAAATATTGTTAATTAATCAATAGGATTTTCCTCTTATACTGATAAAATGTGAGTAAATTCGAGAGTTTCCTATTTTTCCCTTATACTATCTTGCACGCTTTGCCTGCAATGTACAATTAATGAAAGCTGCACTCTAAGAGAGCATTTTTCTTTTAAAACTACACGAGAGAGAGGCCATAAATTAAGGTTTAATTTCGTAAAATCGTAAAGCATATGACATAGCTCTCATTTCTCCACTATCGAATCTCCACTGTAGTCGAGCGAACGCATTTGCTTTGGCGTCCGTATCGGCCATGTCTATCTGAGTTGGCTCTCCACTTGTCTATGCTCGTATATTTGTCCATTGAAGCATGCAATTGATTGCTGCAACGGCAACAGCAACAGCAACAGCAGCAGCAGCAGCGGCAGAAGCATTATCCCCCTTCCCTAGTGGAAACCCAGCCCCTCCTTCGACGCCCCTGCTCTCCCCTTGGCCTGCTGCGCTTTAATTGCCTTTTCATTGCAGCCCGTCGGCCTTTTGACTCAAGCCTCCTCTGCCTCAGTGTGTGTGTGTGTGTGTGTGTAATTTGTGGTTGTTGTTCTCTGTTAATGCATTACATGAATTTTAACAAGCTTTGCATTCTGACTGACTATCTTCCATCCCCCCCCCCCCCTTCTGGGGAGTCCACTCCGCTCTTGTTTGTTTATTGCAGCCGCATCTCTGTGGATGCAGACATAATTTAACCTTTGCCTGCCTCATTTTAATGCTGTTCATTTTGCAAATTTTCAATCAATGGCCATATCTTGGTCCGTTTGAAATTTAAGTAGAATTTAAGAGGGAAAATTGTAGAGAGTAAATCGTATTTAAATCAATAGGATTAGATAAGGCAGCTCCTTAAAATACCCGCTTTAACTAACGTTATTTATAATACAATTATTTAACTTATAATATAACTAGTTCCATTTGGCTTTTTATGATTTAATTGACTTCAATCGTTTCCTGTGAACTCGTTAAAAAGTGATGATCATAAAGTGTAGGATATAAAAAAAATATCGTGAGATAATTGGTCAGGTTTTTAGGGGAAAATTTGCGAGCAACTTTGATAGTATAAGCACAAAATTATACAGAATTTCATCAACTCGTATTATCAGTAACTTTTTAATAATTATCCCCCAAAGTTTATCTTTCCGGCTATCTGAATAATTGGCTTTCCATGTTGATTCGCTAAACAAGTGCCCGGGTAACATTAATTGCGAAATTCGCAATAAAATAGTTCATCAATTGGGCATGTTGTGCAAATTATATACAGAGATAAAAATATATTATGTGATGTATTTTGCGCCTAAATTTAAACCTTTAATTAGGGTATAAAATTGCATTATTTTATTTTTAAAATTTTGCTTGAGGAATTTCTTCTATAAAATATATGTTTTACCTGAGTGATATAAGCTAAAGTCTATTGGAAAAGGTTAAAATAATATTTTAATGACTGAATTTCTTCGCTTTTCATAGGGTTTACTTAGACCTCAAGGTCCTAGTTAAAACATGCCACCTTAGCTCGCTTATAAAACTTTTGTGAATTTACTTAGACTTAAGCCTTCACTAATCACTTAGGGCAGTCTTACAACCCAAAGGTTTTACTTGTAATAATATTATTAAAGAATTTTCTCTGTGTATTATTCCTTCCCCTTTTCAATTCCATGAAACTAAAACTTTTCCGTGTTAGTCCAACTAATTGGCTGCTTTTTTGGTTAATTAGCGCACCAGCAGCAGCACCAGCAACACTGGCAACCACCGGCCACAGCAACCATATAGCCATGGTTGTACGCTGTCTGCTGTTAGCTGTTCGCTGTTTGCTATTCACTGCCTGCTGAAAATGAAATCTCTTTTGCTGTCGCACACGCGCTTTTATTGGCACTCAAATTGGCAGCTAAACTTTGGCAGCAACAACCAAAAACAACAACAACACAACGATGATATCAATGCAGTCATCGAGCGACAGGCAAAAACGCTAAAAACAACACCAACAGAGACAACAACAACAACAGAAAAAACAACAGCAACAAAAAACCAACAACACCAACAAAAAACAACAACACCAACAAAAAACAACAACACCAACAAAAAACAACAAAAAACAACAACACCAACAAAAAACAACACCAACAAAATAACAACAACACCAACAAAAAACCAACAACACCAACAACCAACGACCATCGACCGACGACAACTATTTTGTCTGCATTAAAACATTGTAATTATTTTATGCCAGATAACAATTTGATATTGTCAATGCCGCAAAATGTTCAAGCCAAACTGATGAGACAGGCACGGGGCGAGATATCGGAGGAGGGGAACCTGGCACTGGGACTGGGAATCGTGTGAGTTAGATGGATGGTGGCTAAATGCAAATCTGCTGCTGTTGCTGCTGCTGTTGCTGTTGCCATATGCTAATCAGGGTGAGCCGAGTTTCGTTGTTGCAGCAAATTAATTGGCTTTTAAAATCTTGTTTGATTGCCATCTCGTTTTGTAATGCAAAATAAACATTTTTACAGTCAGTTAATCCATTCCAATCGTAACTCAATCATGTGCTTAGAGCTTTACATTTTCTTTTTCTTCTGATATATGGGTATCAAACGATGAAAGATAATAAACCAAAGACGATTTAATGAGGAAAATAATAATAAAACCTGCTATTGTGGCATGCCTTAAAAGGAAGATTTTATTTGCAGCTATTAAAACTTCAATTGAAAACTATAAACTAAACTTACTCGCAGTTTAAGCTGTTAAATTTTCCCCTCTGGGCATGGCTTTAAATAAAGCTCTTTGAGGATCTGTGACTTTATTGACGCTGCCATGTAGTTTGCATCGATTTCCATGCGAATCTGGTTCACTCTAAACTGCATTTTCCCCCCAGACAGCAACCGAAGCATACTAAAAATGGGGGAAAACACAGCAGCAGCCGCAGCAGCACCAGCGGTCACAAATATAGTATAGGGGCCGAAGGGGTGGCGGCAGGCGGCTGTCATCAGTTGACAGCCAGCAGCAGCGTCGCCTTCGTCGTTGTAGCTTTTAACAATTTGCAATAAATTAGCCGAGGCAACTGTGCAGAGTTTTCACTTGAAGTGCAACTTGAAATGTATTTTCAAAGGGGGGCAAAAGCGAGAGGGGGAAATTGCACAGCGAAAAATAAAGGCAAGCTTAAAAAATAAATTATAAATTTACAAACAATTTATTTAAGAGTTTTCCTGTCAAGAAGATTAATTACCAATTATTTGTCCTAAGTTATAATTATTTTGTATGCCTTTTTCCCTGTGCAGTTAACACTTTTTGCAATTTTTTCCCACAATCTCTCTCTGTGTTTTTCCCTCTCTGCTATTCTGCAACACTTTTTTTTACCACAACAGTTTCCAAACATGTCTTGCCAATTTCACACTCCAACTGCCAACGACGTCAGCTGGCTCTAAGCGATTTCTACCTGGCCCGGCCAGCCGACTCATTTGTTGGTCCCCTGACTTAAGTGGACTTTATGACGATCTCGTCGCAGCTGGAATTCGGTTCGCACCTTGGGAATGCCCCAAAGGCAAAAAGAAAAAAGAAAAGACCATAGACAGGGACAAAACTCTTCGATTTAATTGTCTAAAATTTGTCAGAACATTTTTAACGTGACCCGAAAGTAGGCGGTAAAATTTTGCTGAACCGTTGGCAGGGCGGTGATGATGGCTTGCACCTTATAGAAGCCCTCCACCAACACTTCCGGCAATCCATCGCCGTTGATGCCGCAGCGGGTGAAATTGTAGGTAGCCTTTGGCCAGGGCGGTACATAACCAGAGTCATACCTTGGCAAGTCAGTGCAATCGCCCAGATTGGCGATCAGCAGGTCCTTGTAAAAGGTGTCGATGTACTCGATGAAGGTCTGCTGTGGTATGGACCAAGGAGTCAGCTTGTAATCAGCCTCGTTGCCGGAATGGCTTCGTAGAATCAGCATTTCAACCTTAAAGTTTGTTTAAATTATTTAAAAATTTTGAATAGATTAAATAGTACTTGCCAGAACGCTGTCATCGAGATCTATGTTCCAGAAAAAGGTGCCAGAGAAAAAGAATTCTCCGCGGCCAACGCGCTCGATTCGCACATCCATGTCCATGGCACTAGGATTAGTAGTCACGCCTCCTATAGAAAGGGGTTTGCATTCCCAGTTTTTCTGTGAAAAATAAGGAAATTTTGTTATTATTATAAATATACAATATATAATGTTAAGGACATCTTTTTGGTCTTACCTTTCCATCACCATTATGGTACAGGTAAAATAGAATCAGCAGGGACAGCAGCCAATCTACTTTAAAGGAATACATGTCTAGGTGAAATGTCCATTTTTGTAGCATTTTACAAGGTTTTATAGAAGCTGGATCATGTTTTTTTAAGTATTATAATTTCCGGCACGTCAACAGTGTTTTGATTTAAACATTGTGAAAAATATTTACCATATTTTATACAGTAATGGAGCTGAAACAGGTGAGAATCGTGTCAGTCCTATCTGATGTTTTCCATCTACAAACCTTGTTTGTTCTAGATGATCTGTTCGTGTACAAGCTCGTCAATGTTTAAAAATATATAATAACATATTAAATTTAACTAGCAATTTTAATTATGCTTGTAATTTTTCACATTGCATGCAAATTGCTAATAAATTAAATTCTAAAATATTTAATTTTTTATATATGATATTCCACAAGTTAAAGTTGAATTAAAGGTTCTTTCTTCCTCTAAAAGCAAACACAACAGATACAAATTAAAATAATAATCAATTTATTTTACTTGGCATAAACAAAATTCCAATGAAATGAAAGTATAAAAATGTTCCAATAAAATAAAATTAAAAAATAATCCAATATGCTGGCAAAATGCTTAACAATCTGAAACGACACCTTAGGTTTCTTACTTCTGGCCCAAAAACTAATGTTAAATAACCTTGTGTGAGACCCTTATGATCAGGGTGAAGCCCCATTCAACTTCCCCGGTGGTTTTGTACAAAATTTTATAGTAACCTTCGGGCGCTATTTCCGGTAGTCCCTCGCCATTGGCCACACACTTGTCCAGCTTGTACACTCCCCGTGGCCAGGGGGGAACAAAGTCCCCATCGAACTTGGGTAAATTGGAGCAATGGCCCACATTCTTGATGAAAGCATCCCTGTAGAAGCCATTGATGTAGTCGGCATAGGGTTGCAGGGGCACAGACCAGGGCATCAGTTTGTAGTCACTTTCGTCACCGGAAGTGCAATGATAGGCATCTCCTTCAACCTGTTTTAAGAAAAAAAGGAATATTATTATTATTATTGCAAAGGTTAAAAAGTGATAGAACCCACCATGGTGGTATTATCCACATCGTAGTTCCAATCCAGTGTCATGGAGAAGGCAAACTCGGCACGTCCCAGACGATCGACCTTTGTCTGAATCTTCAAGAGCTTCTCGTCGGAGGTAAAGGAGTTCAGGGAAATGGGCTCATAATCCCAATTGCGCTATGAATAGAAAATATCCAAATAAATTCTAAAATCCTGACAAGTCAGAAATCCTGACATACTCCTCCATAACAGCTAGGAATCAGCAGCAGTCTCAGCCAAAAAAACAACAGCAGCGAGCAGCGATTAAACATTTGTCCAAATTTATACTTGATTCCACTTTTGATCGTTGGTTAGTTTATATAGCAAATAATGCCTGGTTAATTGCACGACATTATTACGTTTAGTGCTTGTATACATTGTAAATATTGAAAACTTGTACTATTGAAATTGATACATTTTTTTAAAGCACGTGTTGATCAAGGTTTAGCGTGCCAAAAACTAGTAAAAATTGTTTAGAAATTTATGAATAATTAATTGGGATTTTTTTGAAAGAAAATTATACGAAAGAGAATTGATTGTAAATTGATTATGTTTATTGTAAAAAGAGTTAACTAATTTCCTTGCCAATTTTTTATGTCGCCAAATAGAACAGAACAGAACAGACTTCTTCGAGGTGTAAATTAAAGAAAGAAGGAATTTTTTCTTGTAATAATTTGCTTTTAAATATATATAACTAAAAATATATATTTAATTTTAATATTTTTATTTTTAATTTAACAAATTCAAAGAAATTAAAAGTAATTTAAAAAAACATATATAATGAGTAACTCACTAAGCAATGTTCAATATTTCATGTCGCCTTCATGAGTATACTTAAAAAAAAAACTAATTTTCCTTTTTTACATTTCAAATTCAACTTCAGTATTTTAAATATTTTGCAACCACAAATTAATACATTTTAGTTTTCAATTTAAAAATAGCCACAACTCCCCATGAGGGCTGCTCTTCTCCGGTCAAATTGAATATGATCTTGTAAAATCCCGGCGGAGCCATCTCCGGCAGTCCTTCGGCTTCTCCAAGTTCGCATTTATCGGCCACATAGGTCTGGACTGGCCAGGGAGGTTGAAATTTACCCTCGAATTGCGGTACATTGGAACACTGGCCAAAAATCTTCATGATCACGTCCTTGTAGTAGGTGTTGAGGTAATCGTAAAAGGGTTGCTTTGGAATTGACCAAGGCAGAAGTTTGTAATCGGCTTCGGCTCCCGAACTGCTTCTAAAGACAATCGCCTCGATCTGGAAAAGATTATTAATAATTAATAATTAATTATTATTAACTTAATTAATATTAATTATTAATAATTAATTATTAATTTACCCACCGTGGTCGTTTCATCTGTGGTGTATTTCCATTCAACATTGGCAGATATTCCCAAACTTCCTCGTCCTATTCGCTCAATTTTGGTCACAATCTTTATTTGGCTGGGATCCGAAGTGTCGCTGGTGATCGATATAGGTTCGTAGTCCCATTTGCGCTATTTAATAGTTGAAGATTACAATTTTTTGTGAATTAAATTAATTAATATACCCCTGCTCTACAGCTGTGCATCATCAGCAGGACTCCCAATAGAACTTTGGAGAACAGGAAGCGTAAATACATTGTTGCCAGTTATAGACTTTATTGTTAATGACAGGCTGTCACTCGATATTTATACTGGCTTACAAAGTGCATTGTTGCACGAGATTAAATACAAATGATGTTTTAAATAGATAAATGCTTGCATGCTTTGAAAATTTTAATAATTTACAAGTTGTTTACATAGAAAAAATGTTTCTTTTTGAGGGATACTTAGTTAGATAATAAATTTCAATTGGTTATAAATAGTCAATAGAACCATTCTCTCAAATGAATGTTTATAGTGAAAAATCAATTTCAATCTTAAAAAAATATTACAAAAATTATATTTCATCATGCCATTCCATTTATTAAATGTTCAATATATTTGTATTACAAGTTCTTTAATCTTCAATATATTTTTCTTACAAGTTTAAAAAGGAAAAACTTCTCTTCTTAATGAATTAAAATAGTTTGGGTGTTAGTCTAAAAACCGCAGTAAAACTCCACGAGGGTTGGTTTTCTCCGAAGCACTTGAAAACGATCTTGTAGAATCCGGGCGGACAAATCTCCGGCAGTCTGTCGTCGTCGGGAAGCTTGCATTTGTCGACCACGTAGGTCTTCTTTGGAAATGGGGGCTGAAATTTACCCTCAAAATACGGAAAATCGGAACAATTATGAAATATCCTCATGGTCACATCCTTGTAGTAGGTGTTGAGGTGATCGTAAAAGGATTGCCTCGGAATTGCCAATGGCAAGATCTTGTAATCGGCTTTAGCTCCCAAAGGACTTCTGTAGACCATAACCTCTACCTGCCAGGGATATCAATTAAAGGGTGAAATTAATTAATCAATTAATTAATTCTACCTACCATGGTTTTTTTAGTTGTAGTATAGTTAAACATGACATTGGCAGATATTGCGAAATCTCCTCGTCCTATACGATCGATTTTGGTCTTGACCAACATCTGGCTTGGGTCCGAGGTGTCGCTCGTGAACTCCACCGGTTCGTACTCCCATTTTCGCTATAAAAACATTAAAGATTTGAATTTTTCTAAAGTAAATACATTGACGTACCGCTGATCTACAGCTTTGCAACAGAAGGACTCCCAAAAAAACTCTGGCAAGTAGGCAGCGCGAATGCATTTCAGTCAGTTATAAAATTAATTCAGAATAAATACAATGTCTCGATATTTATACTTGTCTACAGAGTGACATGTTGCACGAAAGTATTATTATTATTATCTAACAAGTTTATTAAAAAAAACTCAAAGATCTCTGCGCTTACATGCTTGTCCGGTTGATGTTAATATCAAACAAGTTGTTAACATATAAAAATAGATTTAACGAGGATTAATTTGTGGTATAATTATATTCACGTGGCAGGGAAAATATTTTTACTGTCTGAAAGATTACGGTTAATTATTTTTTGTTTATTTACAAGGACCATACAATATTGTTGCTTGGAAAATAAATATAAATAAAATTATTAGTCAGCTTAAACAAAATATTTATTTAAAAACCCACAGTTACATGTCTCAGATATACCAAATATCCTCAAAACAATTTATTTGTCAACTTAAATATGCCCGTAAAACCCCATGTGGGTTGACCGGGTCCACTTTTCGTAAATATAATCTTGTAAAAGCCAGGCGGTGCTATTTCTGGTAGTCCATCGCCAACAAACTTGCACTTGTCGAACTTGTAGGTGTCCTGTGGAAAGGGAGGCTGAAATTTTCCCTCGAATTGCGGCAAATTGGAGCAGTGACCCATGTTCTTAATGATCACATCTTTGTAATAGGTGTTGAGGTAATCATAAAAGGGCATCTCTGGTATTGACCAAGGCAGCAGCTTGTAGTCACTCTCGGCCCCCGAACTGCTCATATAAGCGGTGGCTTCAACCTGTAATAAAGTTAATACTTTTTCTATAATCAAATATGGAATATGTGATTTGTTTATAAACCTTTGTTTCTTCAGTACAATCATATTTCCACTCGAGGGTACCAGATAAGGCAAAGTCTCCGCGACCCAAACGTTCGATTTTGGTATCAAAAGACAACTTGCTGGGATCCGAAGTGGTGGTGGTGAAGGATATAGGCTCGTAATCCCATTTGCGCTAAAGGAAAATCAAATTAGACGGCTTAAACTAGTCAAGTCTTGGCTATCTTACAGCTGCCTCGGTAAATGGGATTGCAAAAACCAGAATCCAGGTTCCACAGTAGGACACCATCTTCCAAAGTTTCCTCTTTTAGAATGTATGATAGGGCTTTGATGCCTGCTTATATTTATATAAAATTTTCCAGCATCAATCTCACGTGTTTTTCGTGTTTGAAAAACTATAAGATTAATAGATTTAAAAAAACCTTATTTAAACTGAACTAAATTATTGTTAATGCTAACAAGTTACAGATTTAAACGTGCGATAAAATAACATAAATATTAGGGGAAGATACATAAAAAAGATTAAATTTTTACATGTTATTTAAAATTTTTCTGATAAATATTTTAATGCAAAAATAATCTATTAACAAACATGCTTATATAATAAAAATAAAGTCTTGGCTTATTAACAAATTTCCATACAATTCATATAATATATTCCTAAATAGTTTCACCAAAAGAAATACAATATCATATATATTTATTTTCTTTCAAAATCGATTTTTTGAATGCCTCCTTTATTATTTAAAATAATTTTCCAATAATTTTCTACACACTAATATATATCATTGAAATGTGTCACATTAAAAGAGAGATGATGATGATATTCCATGTCCAGATCACATTAGTTTGGTGAAAATCTTGACGATTAATACGAATCCCCAGTCCACAGGACTCGACACGGTAAAGTTGACCTTGTAGAAACCCTCGGGCACCATTTCTGGAAAACCATCGCTATCGGCCACGCACTTGTCCAGAGTGTACACCTGCTGGGGCCAGTTCCCGTCGAACTTGCCGTCAAACGTGATCAGATTCGAGCACCCGCTCAGGTTAGGTATAACCACGTCCTTGTAGTGAGTGTTCATAAAGTCCTCCCAGGGTTGCTTCTGGATATTGAAAGGAAGCAGTTTGTAGTCGCTTTCAGCGCCAGAGCTGCTACGATAGGACACTGCCTCCACCTGAAAAAAAAAAATGTTTTAAATTTTAATTTTAATTAAAACTATATATATTCGAAATGACTTGACTTGAGGTCCTCAGAAACTCACCATGGTTGTGCTATCCGGTGTGTATTTGAAATCAACTGTGGCCCCAATCGCAAACTCACCCCGCGCCACTCGTTCGACCTTTGCATCCATCTTCACCATACTCTCGTCCGTAGTATATGTATTGATGGATATGGGCTCATAGTCCCACTTGCGCTGCGGGTTCAAACGGGATAAGGGATAAGGCTTCACTTGCATCTAGGTAAAATCGAACTACATACCTTGGCACTACAGTCACTTGCGATCAGCATAATCAGCCATAGTCCTCCGGATATAGACAGCAACGAATGGGATGACATCTTGTTTAAATTGTGATCCAAATGAAAATTATTTTGTGGCTTATATAGGACGATATTCATACCGTGAATGTTGGCAGCATGTTTAGACCATTATCGGATTATTATTTACAGGTGATTTCATTTAGGCACGCTATGTTTTTTAATTATTTTTTATAATTTTATATTGTAGATTGTTATGTAAACTATAGTTTAAAGTATGATATCGTTTTTAATAATCCCTAGTTTGGTTTTAAAAGTTTTCCTATAGAGAAAACTCAGCCCATTGTGACCCTTTAAGGGATCTAAGAGATCAGGATCCTCCCTTCTTCTGCTCGTTTGTAACTCATTAGAGCCAAGATCCACAAAATAGAGAAGCACTCGTAATTGAGGACAGCAAATTGCTTGTGACACAAACAAAAGATCTGTTGAGGGAATGAAGTCATAAATTCCTTAGAACTATCAATGAACGAAAAGGGGACCCAACATACACACACATACAGCCGATCCTCGAGTGATCAATATATTGGAAAAACAATTGAATGTGTCTACTTCTACCCCCGGATCTTGGGATCACCACTCCCCTTCTTTCGAGCTCGAGTGTTTCCCAGCCAAGGCTCGTTTTCAGACCGTTGCCTAAGTGGCATGATCGCCACTTGAGAGCAGCCAGCATCATCTCCTATATAGTGGTGGTGTGGCATGCCACAAACACAAGAAAAAAAGAAATAATAATAAAAAACAAGGGGCGCGGGGAGGGGGGATAATAAAAGCAAGAAAAACGAAAAGGGAATCCGCTGCACTTAATTTAATTGAACGCCAAGTCGCCGCCGTTGCCGTTGCCGTTGCCTCTGCCTTTGCCTCTGCCGCAAGCGTGTTGAGCCTAAACAGCCGCCGCCAACGCAATCAAATCGCGTTGCTGCGTTCTGTGAGCATCAGAGTTGTGCTTGGGGAAAATCAAATTATCGCGATTCGAGACGAATCAGAACGGAGCGAGGGAAGAGTTATTAGCGAAGCTCAATTTCTGTATGTATTTTTTGTGTGTGCTTTTTTGTATTAACAACAATGTGCAAAAAATAGTATTCGTAAAGAATATATAATATATATAATTTAATATATTAATTGTTTTTGTTTGTATCGATTTATAATGTTACTTATTTTGTGACTGACTCAGTATCTTAAAAGTGGTGTTCCTATAAAGTCAGTAAATTTAAAAAATACCTGAAATCATCAAAATTAACAGCAGATTACAAGTAAAAAAATAACTGAAGAATTTAAGAAAATAAACTGTATTTTTGATCAAGAATTTTTATTATTACTTATTATTTAAATGTCTTTCCCTTAAAATTAACAACATTAAAAAAAGGGTATTTTTCTTTCTAAAATTGTAGGTTGAGTCTACAATTTGTTTTACCTTTGTCTAATATTATTTCCAACTTATAAACACCATAAAGAACTAGTTTTTTGTACACAACAAATCGAAAAGTATAAGGATACAAGGTTTAAATTCTTGGATTTTTAAATTTTACTATGAATCAAACATTTTCTTTAGGAATTTGTAATATTATTTATTATTAAATACAATTTCCCATAGAATTACAAGTCAGTTACTTAAAAAAAAAGTGTAATTTTCTTTTTAAAATTGTATTGTTAATTCCACAATACGTTCCATATCTTCTTAATATGATTTCCAACTTATAAAAACTATAGAGAACTAGTTTTCTGTCCACAATTGTGTCTGCGTGTGTGTCTGCTTTTGGAGTTTAGTATTTCTCTCTCTTATTTTTTCCGCTTGGCGGCTGCTGCGACTGCTGCTGCTGTGGTTACGATCCATTCTGGATCAAAAACGCTAATAAAAGCGCACTGGCAACTCCCCGGAGGCGTTCATTTAGCAACCGCAGAGGATCAATCTTGTACAACAACAACAAAAACAATCTTGTGAAACCAAAAAAAAAAAACAACCAAGATGATGAGGATGATGACGATGATGATGGCGATGAATTCAAGCGATTTGAACAATCTGAACGGCGGCCAATGTTTTCGACGATGTTGCCGTAAATCTTAAACTCGTACTGCCCCTTGTTCTTCCTCTGCATCTTCTGGGCTTCTTCATCATCTTGGCCATTTCATGTTTTCTCGCTCAAGTTTGGTATCAGTAGAGTTGGTAACATGGCCATTTTTTTGAACATATTCTGGGGGTTAAGAGATGGGTTTTGTAAGCTAAACAGTACAAAAATCGGGTTTTCGGGTATTAAAAGTGATGAAAAATGCGAAATAATATCATCAAGTATTTTGTGATTAGGAAACTACAGAAATTTAATTTAAAAAAAAACTCTTCAAAAGTAAAGATATTTAAAATACTGTCTTTAAAATAAAGTCGTAAAAATTCACAATTGGTTCTAGCTCAGTATATTTAAGTTTTACAAAAAAGAAATATATGTTATACCCAGGCATTATAAATATTATAATATTTATAGTATATAATATAACTCAGAAGCCTAAAAATTAATATTATAATATTTATAGTATATAATATCACTAGAAGCCTAAAACTTAGTGAAGGAGTCATTTCCGACCCTATAAATCCTATATATTATTGATCAGCATTAACAGCCGAACTAGCTGTTATTTGAGAAATTTTTGTTGTTTTCAAAATTTTCATAAAAATTTAAGAAAAATCATAAAAAAAAATTGTTTTTTTAAGTTCAAACTTATTTTACAGATTTGTTAACCTAATCAAAACTAGCATAGAACATTTTTTCAAGTTAAAATTAAAGCATTTTTGGCTTAGTTATGATGATTTATAGGATGTCTCGGTTTCCCAAATTCAGTTTTTTTTAAATTGGTCAGTTTGTTTTTGAATTTTATTTGAATTTTAAGCTAGTTAATATTAAATAAAATATAGTTAAATATAAACTATATCCTTTTAAGAAGATTCTATAATTAGCTAGCTTTTTACTCCCCATTTGGCACCACTGACAACGGCTGCTGTTCTCCAGGTTTCCGCTGGGTTGGGTACTGCCTGATGTTTAGTACGTGCGGACAGGGACTTTGGCCATAACAAGCAGACACTGTCAGTTACCCTGCTCTCTCTCCCTCCTCTCCAAGTCTTACCCGTCGAGTATAAAAGTATCTTTTTTTTCATATATTGAACAGTGGATTGGTGGAGTGGAGTATTGAGCTGGCCACAAACCCAATTTAAAACACGACTTGAACGATGACCGGCGCTGTCTTTGTGGCCAGTTGCCTCTCTACCTGGCCAACTCCTGCTCACTCCGATCTCCTCGCTCCTTCTGGCTTTTGTCTGCTGCTCCAAGTTGACTTGGAACTCCTCGGTCGAGTTCAGAGGAATGTCGATCGAACGATGCAGGAGTGAAGTAGCGGCGGGGGCTATTAGTAATTTATTGATTTGTCTAAATTATGGTGTGTTTCAATCTTCGTGTTTGTTGGCGGCGTCTGTGAAAAGCATCCAGTGTGGAGGGGTTTTATTTATTTTTTGTTTTCTTTGTTCCTTTGTTTTTTTTTCGGAGCTTAACCCCTTGTTGGCACGTTAATGCCACATGCCACTGCCACACTCGCTTTGCCACCCACATGGCGGGAGTGTGCGTGTGTTTGGAGTGCGTAATAGCGGATTAAATGGTGTCCGAGTGAAGGGGCTCAGCAGCTCAGCAGCTCAGCGGCAAATAAAAGATGATTGCCATGGGAACTGTTTGTCTGTCTGGGCCCGGGGCTTAAAAATCGCATTTGGATGAGATTAAAATACGGCTGTAAAAATACGCAATGTGTGTGGGCAGGCTTTTATTGTCGAACCGAGCACAGTCAACAACTCAATTAATTAAGTTTCAGTATTCAGCATTTCAGTATGAAAATGCGAACATAACTCGGTTGACACAAACAAAAACAAACAAACCAAAAAAAAAATAAATAATATAAATCCAATGCGCCGGCCCACACACAAAAAGCGTGTTTTGCCGTCTGTGCCACTTAATTATCATAAAATGTTAAGCACATGCAAATTTAATTGTTGTAGCTGCTTTTAACTCGAGGGGAGGGGAAAAAAGTGAATGAATCAACAGAGATTCATGCAAACCAATCAATCAATTAAATGACAAAGGAGAGCATAAAACCTGTCGAATAAGGTAGAATTATAGAATGACAATATATACGACATTTACTTTTCATGCAGTTTGCGGAAATGTGGGTGGTTATGATGATGATGATATGGCATTTTAATGCTCCAAAATAAAATTGCATTCATTTTACTGTTACGTTAAAATATATCAATATATTTCTGTATAGATAATATTAAGACTGGGAATATCCCACAAAGATCTGAAGATAAGCTCATTAGTAATAGTACTTGCTTCCATACTTGCGTGCACCTATTTCGTACTTGGGAATTATAAGGAAAATGTACTTTTTTTACTCTCACTCGCTATAGTTTTAACTATTCTTTTTTAATATAACACCTTAAGCAACTTGTTAATTCCCCATAGAAAATACTTGGTCTCCTGTCACTGCCCCCTCGAACTATTACCCTCTCATAGGCGTTGTATAAAGCTCACAACAAAATATAAAGCTAAGCCTATTAGCCGACATCTGTGCTGTCCATTTGTTCTGGCATTAATGTTAATTTGCATGGAAATAAAATAAGTGCTAAGTAGTTATAGCTGACAACAATGACGTCAACATGTTCGGTTCGGGTCGGGAAAGACGTGTACGAACTCTCGTAGGTTGGTAGTCTCGTAGAGTCGCAGAATCGGAGAATTCTGTAGAACCGTAGAATTCCCAGAGGCGACGCGCTGACGTTATCTTATCTCCAATCGGAACGACTACTGCTGCTACTGTGCTCGTCGAGCACCACACGCACATGTTTAAATCATATTCCATATTCGGCGGCACTTGAGATCGGTGGGAGAATTGGAACGGGCAGAGAGAGACGCCCGGTTTCAGCGTTATCGGTATCAGTAAATTGTGCAAAAGTGCTTTAATTACCAGGTCGTTAAGGTGCCGTATTCCCCTCGGGCTCCGCCTACCCGGACTCGTATATATAGTATGATCCAAACGAGTGCATGTAAATCACAGTGCCTCCCATGCTTTATAGTTAACCTCAAACACGCCGATTGGGGCGATCGCAGATAAGGGGCAATTGAATTGAGCACTTGACAGAGTGAGCGACAAGTCTCTAATCTCGCCCCAGTACTCCATATATAGTATATATAGTATATTATAGCGAAAAAATCAAGCAAATATCCCCCGCCAGATCCCGGAGTGAAGCATACTGATCACGAATCTACTCTCTTGTCTATTTGCAGTTTTGAAAATGAACCATTTGGCCCGAGGGCCGAGGCCCTGTGTCTCCCTGCGTTGTTGCCTGGATAACTCGACTAGCCACACGAGGCAACAGCAGCCCCTTCGATCGACACACGGCAGCGACCTCTGCAGCATCCGCATTCGCGACACCAATTGCACCATCATCCGCACCAGGAGCACCGTGTCCGCCGGCTGCCCGTTCCTAGGCACTACTGGTAGTACTTTGGGCCGCCCGCGCAGTGCGGCCGCCCGATCGTTTGCGTCTGCATGGAGTCAATGAGACGTAACGAGGCGAACACTAGCCACCACCCGAATAAGGTAAGCGATTGTCACACCTTTTCTTTGGCCATCTAACTACATCCCACACGTTGGCCCTGTCCGCTCGACTTGTCACAAGAGTTGCCAGCTTGGTCAGCAGATAAAATTTCAAAGACTGACCCAATAACTGAACTTGGAGATAGAAAAGATATATTATATCAGATACTATAAGAAAGACAAGTCTTTGGGTTCATTGAGTTTAAAATCTTGTCTTAAAATAGAACATGTGATAAGATCATAACTATGATATACTATTACGAAAGCTATTTTTGAACTGTAAACATTTTTAGCAACGAAAAACTAGACTTATTTACAAAAAAAAAGTGTATTAATTAGTTACCATGTCTAACTAAAAGGTATAAAATTCCATAGTCCCTTAAAAGAAAGAGTTTCGGATATTATACGGCCTATATTTCAGACTCTTTTACTCCATTGAAGTATTAAACATTTATTTAGCACAGCTGATACCATAATTATTATATTTGTAATACCGACGTCCTAATTTTGATAATTTTTTAATGGATAATACTTTGCGTTGGAAAAAGCAATTAGTATTAGGACCTTGTATAACTAAATAATTTTATATAGCAAATATTGAAAACTCTTTCTTTAACAGTATACACTTGAATTCCTTAGAAAGCGCAATTTTATATTCAAAAATTCCCAGAAATATTTCAAGTTTGTATTTCAAAATTCCCAGAAATATTTAAATTTATTTCCGAACAATAAATAGAAGCATAACGTTTTAATTTGTATATATAGTTTTTAGTGCGCTATTTTTAGTCAACCTTGCCTAGGGTTTATGACCCAAGTTTAATAGTTGGCAACACTGTTTATCCAACCCACCACCCCCGTTTGCCACCCCCTGCGCTTCGCTGATACCTCGTTTTTAGTGGGCGATAAGAGCGTAATTATTTTATTGTCATCATTTCGGGCCACTCGAGTGCCGCCTCTTGTTGTCCGTTTTTTTTTCGGCTGCTTTCTCAAGTGGCCACTAGACTTTTGCAGTGTGCGATAAGCGAAGGAAGAGCGATAACGAGGTGGACGGTGAACTATACATTCCCCTACTCTGTATGTTATTGCTTTATTGGGGGACAGTAGCTTAAACGTGGGGCAGTAACTGATTTATTAGTTAAAGTGAAAAAAAAGATACACAATCGAGATCAGCGGACAATTAAAGTTGTCACAGGCTCTAAGTAATTTACAAGTCTTCCGTTGCTCAACACTGAACGCGTTTTGTTTATGTGCCTTCGTCTCTCTGCCGCCTCTCAGCCGCTCTCCCGCTCTCTGGCCCTTGTGAGTGTGTGTGTTGTGTGTGGCGTTTTCGGTGGTTGCTCTCTGGCTGGCTCTCCGGCTCTTTCTTCGCTTTTTTTTGTTGGTTTTCCGTTCATCCGTTCTCATCTGCCAAACGAAAAAGGACGCCGAGGAAGGCTCGCGCAAAATAGTCCAGGAATATTAGTTGCTTTATTTATTTATTGTTTTCGTTTTGTTCGGTTTTAATATGTTTTATAAACGCGCATAATTACTAGCTAAATATGGTTATGGAATGGAAAAGAAGTTGGCAAAGGTAAAGCGAAAGCGGCGAAAGAATTACAATTTCTATTTGAGTTTTCTTGCCTTACCCCGCACACTCGCCATCGCGCACGCACTCACATCTACGTACACACACACACGCACATATGGGATTTCAACTTATTTTTTGAATTTCTTCGTTTTTTTTCTGCATTTGCAGGTGGCCCTGAATAGCAGCAACGTAGCAACGGAAAGCAATATTAAGAATAATAAATTGTTAGCTAATTTAAGTGCGGCAGGAGCAGCTACAGCTACAACAACGGCAACAACAGCAACGGCAGCAGGATCAGCAGCAGCAACAACAAACGCTAACGCGGCGACAACAGCGAATCAAGCGCTGAATTTCAATAACAAAACGAAGGCAACAGCAACAACACAAGCGGCGAATAATCAGAGGAGCAACCACAACAACAACAACAACTCTAGTGCGATCAAGAAGCACACGAACACGAGTAAGTAACGGAAAATCTCACGCCTCCCTTTCTCTTCCCACCAACAACGGGCGCAGTCAGGCTTACTTTCGAGAGGGTATTTTTTGTTGATTTTAATCTAAATGGAATTACGCATAAAACTAATCCGCAAAAGTAAAGAAAGTAAATCAACAAATGTAAAATCTAGATAAAAAATATTTCTTTCCAATTTTATTAATTTAATATACAGTTTAGAATTGATGAAAAAGAAACTAAATTTAAGGAGATACAATTTTGAAATTATTTATATACAAAGGAAAATGAGAAAATTGCTTAGGGAAAATGTCTAAAAACTCAACAACTAATTAAACTCCAGGCATATTAATTAATTAAGATCCCCTGCTGCTCACGTCAATGTCCCCTATCAAAGGGGAGAGTCGTCTTGCTCAGCAAGCTGAAAAAAGCAAAAGATCTCATTTGGTAATTTCTCTCTTGCTTCGCTCTCTCTCTCCCCTTCTCTTTGCAGAACTATCGGGTAAGAGTCCCGCTAGCAACTCCTCATCGTCGTCGCTGTCCTCCTCGAGCAGCTCGAACTCGAGCGAGTCGAAGGACACGAACTTCGAGTACGAGGACGAGTGGAACATTGGCGGCATACCAGAGCTGCTGGACGACCTAGACGCGGACATCGAAAAGTCGGCGGCGCATTCTTCGGGTGGTGGCAACCAGGCTACCGCGCTAAATGCCAAGCAGGCAACCACAGGCTCATCCACTTCCTCCTCATCATCCTCGACATCCAAGGGCGGCGCTTCATCCTCGTCATCCTCAGCGACAGCAGCGGCAGCGTCATCGTCATCGCACAAATCGCACAAGACCACATTGCACAGCAATTTGTCGGCCACCTCGCCAACCACAATTAAGTTCACACGCCAGCCGGTGGCCAGTGGTGGTGGAGCCAACGCCTCCTCCTCAAGCGCTCCCACCTCCAACAGCGGTGCGAACGCGGTGGCCAAGGGATCTTCGTCTTCGTCCTCCTCATCGTCCTCTTCCTCGGGAAAGCATCATCATCACCACCACCATCACTCCAACTCGAGCGGCGGCAGCAGCAGCAGCAGCAATTCCAAGGGCTACAAGTCCGCATTGGTGGCTCAACTGAACAGTCCGAGTCCACTGAATAGCAGCAGCTCGAAATCCCACAGCGGATTGGGCGGTGGTAGCGGAAACGGGAACGGCAACGGAAACGGAAACAACGGAGCGGCGGGAGCTGGAGCTGGCAGCACATTGTCATCCTCGACATTTGCCGGCTTCTCCAAGGGCGGCAGCTTAGTGTCCTCCTCATCCTCGCCAGCGGGAGCGGGAGCAGCTACAACGGCTGGCAGTGGTCAGCAGGGCGCCAAATTCTCCGCTGGCGGCATGTCCTCGCAAACGGGCAGCGGCAGCGGCGGCAACAACACAAGCAACAACAACAACAACAACAGCAGCAGCAGCGGGAGTGGAAGCGGCATCGGAGGCAGCAACAGCAGCAGCAGCTCCGGGAACAGCACAGGCAGCGGCAGCGGGAGCAACAGCAACACAAACGCAGGTGGGCCGCCGAGTTCGCAAGGCGGCAACAGCGGTAGCGGTAGCGGTAGCGGCAGCAGCTCCAGCTCCTCCAGTGGCAAATCGAGTGCAAAGATGTCCATAGACCACCAGGCCACGCTCGACAAAGGACTCAAAATGAAGATCAAGCGCACCAAGCCGGGCACCAAGAGCTCGGAGGCCAAGCACGAGATTGTGAAGGCCACCGACCAGCAGCAGAACGGAGCCCTGGGCGCCGGATCCAATAACTCGGCCAACGAGGACGGCAGCTCGGGCTCCGGTTCCAGTTCCACCAACTCGTCTTCCCTGGCGGGCAGCAATTCGTCGAGCAACGCCAGCAGCGGCAGCTCCTCCAGCGGCAGCGGCAGTTCGTCGGGTAGCAGCAAAAAGCACCTAAACAACGCCAGCGCCGGCAGCGGCTCATCCTCGTCCGGCGGAGGGGGCGGCGGTGGCGGAGGAGGAAGCCAGAGCAATGCCGGTGGTCATGCCAGCGGAGGGGGATCCTCCGGCGGCAGTCAGTCTACGCCGCAGGGCACCAAACGAGGCAGCTCTGGCCATCGGCGCGAGAAGACCAAGGACAAGAACGCACATTCCAATCGCATGTCCGTGGACAAGTCAGCGGCGGCGGCCTCGGCAGCCGGTGAGAAGGATACGCCGGAGAAGGGCTCGGGAGCGGGTACTGGCGGATCCCCATGCTCATGCAACGGTGAGGTCGGAGCCCCCTGCTCCCATCACGCCTGCATCCGGCGCGCCGCCCACATGTCCAACTCCGGCGGCAATTCGAATTCCAGTGGCGGCACTGGCCAAAACAGTAGTGGATCCTCCTCCATGTCGGCTGTGCCGCCGGGCGTCTTCACACCCTCGGCAGGCTCACCTTCGGCGGGTTCACCCTCGGCCGTGGTGCCAGCGGCAGCCTCCCTTCTGGCAGCCGCCGGAGCAGCCTCATCTTCCGCCTCGCAACATGCCGGCAGTGGTGCTGGCGGCGTCGGCGGGTCGGGAGGTGCTGCCAATGCTCCAGGACCACCGGGAAAGGATACACCCGGTAGCATTAAAATCTCCTCGCACATTGCCGCCCAACTCGCAGCGGCCGCCGCCTCCAATAGCTACAGCGGGAGTGGCGCCAACTCGAATCAGGGCCAGAACAGCACATCCGGCGGCGGCGGCGGTGGAGCGGATGGCAAGACGGCGGCTGCGGCGCAGGCCAAGCTAATGGCACCAGGCATGATCTCAGCCACCATGCACCACACGATCTCGGTGCCGGCGGGCAGTGCAGGAACGGGAGCCGGCGGTGCCGACGAGGACACCAAATCGCCACCCGCCAAAAGGGCCAAGCATGAGGCTGGCAACAGTACGGCCAGCGCGACGGGCACCGGCGGCGGTAACAAGGAGATGGTGGACATCTGCATCGGCACCTCGGTGGGCACCATCACCGAACCGGATTGCCTGGGACCGTGCGAGCCGGGCACCTCGGTCACCCTCGAGGGCATCGTGTGGCACGAGACCGAGGGCGGCGTCCTCGTGGTCAATGTGACGTGGCGGGGCAAGACCTACGTGGGCACCCTGCTCGACTGCACCCGACACGACTGGGCTCCTCCAAGGTGAGTGGCTGGGGCTAGAGTCTATCCGTACCGTACGCTTTTCAAACTGCTTCCGATCCCAAAAAACCATTGTGTGTAGAGCTTAGATAAATAAATAAAGATGCCTTTCAATATTAAGTTGCAAGTTGATTTTTTTTATTTCGATTTATCTTCGCCTCCACCCTTTGTTTTTTGCGGGGGAACACAGTTTGAAAAGTCCGGCTATATCTCCGGATATATGGAAGAACTCGTTTAGATTGTATTGCTAACCACACGCACTCTCCCTCCTCCCCTTGCAGATTCTGTGATTCACCAACTGAAGAATTAGATTCTCGTACTCCAAAGGGACGCGGCAAGCGCGGACGCAGTGCAGGCCTCACGCCTGACCTGAGCAACTTTACCGAGACGCGAAGTTCGGTTAGTACTCCTCCCTCCCAGACCTTTCCCAGACCAATCGAAACTAATTCATTTATCTTCCATCTTCAGATTTACTTCTCCCATGCCCAGGTGCACTCGAAGCTGCGCAATGGTGCCACCAAGGGACGCGGTGCTACACGCAGTGCCTCTGGCAATGCGGCGGCTAGCAACAGCAACAGCAGCTCGTCGGGCAATGGGGGCAGCGGCGGCGGCGGCGGAGCCACGCCTAGCACGTCGCCAACGGCGTTTTTGCCGCCACGACCCGAGAAGCGAAAGTCCAAGGACGAAGCGCCCTCGCCGCTTAACGGAGACGCTGCCGATGGTGGAGCGCCTGGCGGTGGCATTGCTGGCGCCGGCGGAGTGAACATGGTGAACGCCAGCGGCATTCCCATCTCGGCCAGCGGCGGTGGCCTGGCTACGCAACCGCAGAGCCTGCTCAACCCGGTGACCGGCCTCAATGTGCAGATCAGCACCAAGAAATGTAAGACTGCCTCGCCCTGCGCGATCTCCCCGGTGCTGCTCGAGTGTCCCGAGCAGGACTGCAGCAAGAAGTACAAGCACGCCAACGGGCTGCGCTACCACCAGTCGCATGCCCATGGAGCGGGCGGCGGTGCCAGTTCCATGGACGAGGACTCCATGCAGGCGCCCGAGGAACCGGCCACGCCGCCCTCGCCGGGCGTGGCAGCGGGATCTGGTGCTCCGGCAGTTTCAACACCAGCGCCAGCCCCAGGCTCGGCAACGCCGACAGTGGCAGTGTCCTCGATTGCGCCCACCTCCATCTCCAATCCCGTTATCAATGGCAGTGCAGCGCCCACGACAGCAGTGACTGGATCAGCACCTGCCACAGCCGCTAGCAACAGCTCATCCTTGGCGGAAACGGCCTCATCGCCAGCAATAGCTGTTCCTCCGCCAGCGACTCCACCGGCTGCACCTTCCATCTGCACGACGGCCCCACCTGGTGCCTCTGAGCAGTCTCCCACGTCAGTGATGCCGCTGGGTAATCTTCCACTGGCTGCAGCAGGACCGAATCCCACGACACAGCAGCAGCAACAGCCGCCAACACAGCAGCAACAGCTGCTCACCCCAGGAGGCAGTGCTGCAAGCAACCAGCAACAGCAGCAGCAGCAGCAACCGGTGGCCGGAGGCAGCATCACCGCCGGCATCTCGGGACAGGCCTTGTCGCAGCACCAGCAACAGCTAATGGGTGGCTTGCCAGCCATGCTGTCGGAGCAGCAGCAGCAAGCCTTGCTGCAGCAGGGAGCACGTAAGTATTCCTTATCATGTGATACCAGGCCCACCACTAACTTGTATTTCAATCTCCTCTCCAGTCAAAGCGGGAGTCCTACGGTTTGGACCACCAGATGCGGCTTCTCTCCAGCAGCAGCAGCAGCCAGGCCAGCCTCCGGTTAATCCACAGACGCAACAGTCGCCTCCAAGGCCGCCTAGTCACGTCCAGGATCCGCAGCAGACACCAGCGAGTTACGCCCAGCAAGCTGGCATAAAGACCTCTCCCGGTTTCGGCTCGGTGGGCGTAGGAGTGGGCGTCGGAGTAGGAAACTCGGGCAGCAAGCAAAAGAAGAACCGAAAGTCACCCGGTCCCGGGGACTTTGAGGGGCGCGTGTCGCGCGAGGATGTGCAGAGTCCGGCCTACAGTGATATCTCCGACGACTCCACGCCCGTGGCCGAGCAGGAGCTGCTGGACAAGTCTGCCAGTCAGGCAGCGGCGGCGGCAGTGAAGCACATCGAGTTGATGGGCAAGAAGCCGCCCGAAGTGGGTGTGGGTGTGGGCGTTCCACCAGCACCGGCACCCAATATGTACGTGCCGGGAATGTACCAGTTCTATCCGGCACAGCAGGCGGGACCTCCGCCGCCGCAACAGCAGCCCCAGCAGCCGCAGTACTTGGTGCAATCGGAGCCAGGGAAGCCACCTGGCCTGCCGCCTGCCCTCACCCAACAGCAGCAGATGCAGCCGGGAGCCCCGCCGCCTACCTCACAGCCGCAGAGCCACTTGCTGGGCCCGCCCAGTCAGCAGTCGGTGGCTGCCCACCTGGCGGACTACAGCAGCGGCAAGAACAAGGACCCGCCGCTGGACCTGATGACGAAGCCACAGCAGCAGCCGGGTCAGCAGCAGCCACCCCCGCATCAGCAGCAGGGCCAGCAGTCGGGGCCGGAGAACAATGGCAAGGAGAGCGGAGCACCGCCCACCTCGCAGCCGGGATCCCAGCAGCAGCAGCAGCAGCAGCAGCCGCCGCCGGTGAACCTCAGTGCAGTGGCTGGTCCGCCGCCAGGAGCCCTGCCGCCTGGCCTGGGCGGCATCTCGGCGCTGGGAGCAGCAGGTCTGGGTGGCCCCGGGCCGGGCAAGGGCATGCCCCACTTTTACCCCTTCAAGTGAGTCCGAAAATAGTCTTTTAATTCCCTCTTCCTCTTACTAATCCATTTTTTCCACTCTTAGCTTTATACCGCCTGCTTATCCGTACAACGTGGACCCCAACTTTGGGCCAGTCTCCATTGTGGCATCAGAGGAGGCCGCCAAATTGGGCGGACATCCCGGTCTGCCGCCGAGCTCGCAGGCGCAACAGCTGTCGGGTATTAGCATTAAGGAGGAGCGCCTCAAGGAGAGCCCCAGTCCACACGATCAGCCCAAGCACATGCCCCAGCAACCGGTGAGTCTCTCTCAACTAATTCCCTTTATATTCCTTGAGATAACCGGAAATTGTCCTTTCAGTTGTTGGCCAACAAGTTGATCAAGCAAGAGCCGATGACCAAGCAGGAAATCAAGCAGGAGCCCAATTCGAACCCGGGCCAGCAGCATCCACCACCTTCGCAGCAGCAGCAGCAGCAGCCGGCTCCGCAGCCCCAACAGCAGCAGCCGCCGCCTCCACAGCCCCAGCAGCCACACGCTTTGCATCCCAAGGATCTGCAGGCACTGGGCGCTTATCCTGCCATCTATCAGCGTCACTCCATGAACCTGGCGGCAGTGCAACAGGCGCGTGACGAGGAGCTGAGAAGGTAATTATTTTGGTCCGGGATTATTTAGGAATCTACGAAATTACATTGCATTTCGTCTCCTCCAACAGGTACTACATGTTCACGGGACGACAAAACCAGGCTGCCGCCGCTGCCGCTGCGGCAGCTCAGAATGCCGCCAGTGGTGGTGGTCCTGGTGGTCTTCCGCCGCATCCTGGCATGATGCATAAGGATGAGCCCGGAATGGGCAACCCGCAATCTCAGCAGCAGCAGCAGCAGCAGCAACAACAGCAACAGCAGCAGATGCAACTTGCTCAGCAGCAACAGCAGGCGATTCAGCAGCACCACCAGCACCTGCAACAGCAACACCAGCAGCAGCAGCAGCAGCAACAACAACAGCAACAGCAGCAGCAACAACAGCAGCAGCAGCAAAAGTTGAAGCAATCGCAGGCGGCCAGTGCGGCGGCCAACAACAAGGCCACCAATTTGACAAAGGACTCGCCCAAGCAAAAGGGTGGCGGCGATGATGAACAGCAGCCGCTGAAGGTGAAGCAGGAGGGGCAGAAGCCGACGATGGAAACCCAGGGTCCGCCACCACCGCCCACGTCGCAGTACTTCTTGCATCCCTCATACATCTCGCCCACGCCCTTTGGCTTCGATCCCAATCATCCCATGTACCGCAACGTGCTAATGTCGGCCGCCGGGCCATACAATACGGCGCCGTATCACCTGCCCATTCCGCGCTACCACGCCCCCGAAGATCTCTCGCGCAACACGGGCACCAAGGCCCTGGATGCCCTGCATCACGCGGCTAGCCAGTACTACACCACCCACAAGATCCACGAGCTCAGCGAACGGGCCCTCAAGTCGCCCACCAGCGGCAGCGGCCCCGTCAAGGTGAGCGTCAGCAGTCCCAGTATCATCGGTCCACCCCAACCTGGCGGCGGACCCACGAGCAGCGGCCCAGGATCCGGACCAGTTTCCGGCGTCCTCGGCCCCGGCAGCGGCGGCGGTCCAAGCCAGCAGCCCGGCTCGACACCTGGGTCTGCGGGCGGTGTGCCGCTGAACCTACAGCCACCACCCGGAGGATTGGGCCCGGCGCCCGGCAGCAAGCCGGATCTCTCCGGACCCAAGGGACATGGCGGAGTGCCGACTGGCTCTTCGCTGGACGGCCACAAGCAGTCGATGGCCGGCGGTCCGCCGCCGCAGGGACCATCGGGCAATGGAGCCATCGGCGGCGGCGGCGGCGGCGGAGTAGGAGGCGCTGCCGGCAACGGGGCGACAGGAGGCGGTGCAGGTGCCGCCGACTCGCGCAGTCCGCCGCCGCAGCGCCATGTGCACACGCACCACCATACGCATGTCGGCCTCGGCTATCCCATGTACCCGGCGCCCTACGGAGGTGAGTAGTTGAAAGCAGATCTCGATTAATTTTTCCTTTGTGTGTATAAATCTCTTAAACAATTTTTAAATCCAAAAATTAAGCTCAAAAGAACTAAGATTGTTTGTATTTTGTAATAGAAATAAAAGAAATTATGGAAATTTATATAGAGATCTATGCCTATTGTTGTTTGGAGGAAGGAAATAAAATTTTTTAATAATTTATACACCTCATCACACCCTGTTCTCTACAAGGATAATGTAAGGGACTTAAATACTAATCCTTCCCCTTTAATCTCTCCCCAGCTGCTGTCTTGGCTAGCCAGCAGGCGGCTGCTGTAGCTGTGATAAATCCGTTTCCGCCGGGTCCGTCGAAATGAGAACCACTGAATGGCAGCAACGAGAAGAAGGCGTACAACGTGAAGAACAACTAGCCGCCTGGCCCGGACGACGAGTGCAGCAGCAGGGGGAGAAGGCTGTGGCAGCCCGACCTCTTCCCAACGTCAGAACCCTTCGCAGTCTCGGCTGCCTCTAGAGTCTAGACAGACAGACGACGACAGACACACTGAATCGCGACTATTTATATGCATAAGTATTTTTTTGTATGTTTCGTTCAACGTGGTTAACTATAAACTAGGTCTAAGGTATCACTACTATTACCACATACAACCTATACATATATAAATATATATAGCATAACTATACCTATAGCGACTTTTTCCTAAGTGTATTTTATATTTATATCATACGAGAGAGAGAGGCGTAAACCGAACATGAACAAAACAGATAACAGATAACAGATAACATATAACAGAAGCAGAGCAAAAAGTAAACAAATCCAATACAGTAGTAGCGTGCGTTAATTTCACTTTGTAAAAATAAACATTTGACGAAAGGGAACGAAATTGAACGGATATTGTTTAAACTAAATCGAAATCGAAGTGATTCTGATTATATATGATTAAATTATGCATGTAGGACGTACGAGAAGAGTGTGTAGCATTTAGACTGTGTATTAATTATCCCCCATCTGTGTTGCGGATGGAGCTGCGCGAGATTTGCATCTAAAAGACAAATTGGGCGCGCCGCCCATTCGATCTTATAAATATATATATATAAATATATCTTTATCTACATATATCTACATGTGTGTACTACTCGTATCCGTAGTTTCTATGTGTTAAGTTCAAGGACGATGAATTTTTCGGCCAGCAGCCGCACACTAATTTTAATTGTTTCTAAGCAACTAACTTTGTACTTTAAATATTTATACCCATATGCATATAGCGACGAAAGTATGTGTAATTAAACGATTATATCTATGTGAATGTGGGTGTGTAGTAGTGTTCACTAGCCGCTTCATAGACTCTACACGCGTGATTTATGGCACTTAATGTTCTTTAGCCTAAGTCCTGTCCCCCTCCCAACAAATCTTCTTTAGGATTTATAAATAAAAACCAAGTATTGACTGTAAATAAATACCTTAAAGCGAGTCTTTTGTATTGTAAATTAGTTCCCCCCCCCCTCGATTCAGGTCAGGTCCTTCTGCCTGCTGCAAGTTCATGTTATAAACATTAATGCATCATATATATACACACAACATATATATAATGTATAATGCAAATTACCGCGTAATAGCAATTTGAATTATGTCTTCATGTGTAGATCAGAGCGTGTGTTTTCCTTAGAGTCGCTAGGTTTTTCGACATTCTCAACGCAATTTGTAATCAAATCATAGGCAACATTCGATTCAAACGGATACCGCAAATACACACACACACTCGTGCGAAACAATTAACAATTAATTAAATTAAACGGGGTTTAACAAATTACCATCATGGCTTATGTATGGGAATGGTACAAGCAGAGTTTTATACAAAATAAATGTATTTTAGAGAGCTACACAAGCAAACACAAACAAACAAACAAACAAACAAGGGGAAGCAGCGCATTGAATTGAATTCGAAACAATGAAATTGTATCTAAGCAAAGAATGTAATCGACAAACCGGCTAACTGTAGCTAAATCATGCATACAAAATATGAAAATATGAAAGAATATGAACAAACAAACAAACAAACACATAATTAGCGGCTAAGAAATTTCAAACAAAATATAGTACACATATTTAAAGTATACAGAAAAATTATAATAAAAAAACAAAAACAGCTTTAGATGTGAATAAAAAAATATGTAATTAAATCAATGATTGTCTTTGAATTCTCCTGTCTCTGGGGTCTCTTGGAGGATTCTGGAGGGACCAGATGAGGCTCTGTCAGGTCTGAGAGCTAGCTAAGTTGAGAAAATCCTTTAAATTAACCAATCTTTCCATTTAAGCACTCTAATATAATTCAATATTCCTGTAATCCTTCAAGCCCAAGCTCCCATTTCTAAGCGTCTTCATCTATTTAGAAAAATATATCCCCAATCAAATCTGATATTATATCAAATTCTTTGATATTCCCCTGACAATAGAAACTGCAACACTTTACATTAATCTTTTAAGCAAAGTGAAGTCTTTTTTAATATCATAAGTTAGTTAAATAGGTAATCCTAAGCTATTCGGTTAAGCACTGCCCAGGGGAATGATGAAGCTCATGTAGTCTGCTGTGGCGCCCCAGGCAGTGCGATTTGTCTGGAATATGACGATCCAAGCACTTAGAACTATCAGCCAGAATAATGTCCCCACTGCGGAGTATATAACAACTGTAGGGCATTCAAGATATTAGCGTATAATCAAGGGAACAAAGTAGCATAGTTACATCTCTTAATCTGGTTCTGCTCCGGATATGGGGGCTTGCGGAAGGCCTCCTGGAAGAACCAGCACACATTGATGGCCCACACAAAGGGCAGAAAAGCAAAGCCAGCTGGGGCAGAAGGAATTATAAGCGATTTACCATTAATGCACAGTTAATTTTTATTCACCAAAGAAATATGTCCGACAAAGCTGAAGTTTTCGTGGATTTGGTGCTTTCGAGATGTCCATGATTAATATTTTCTGTGGCAGAAGTGCGTGGGCGTTTCTTTTGTTCAACGAATACCTCCCCTTCGGCCAAGATTGATTCTGGTAAGTTACAGCTTAATTATTTTAAGCAAAACAGCTTTGTTGTTGTTTTAATATAAATGATGTTTTGTGACTAGCTAAATGTTTTCTTTATATTTCGGGCTATTATCGATAGGCTTTGTTAGCGATAGCCAGCTATCGATTATTAGGATGAGCCCAGCAACTGTGACTTTTAAAGTCACAGTTTAAATTGTAAAACCAAGAGATTGTCAACCAAATAAGATTCCTAGCATACAACTAAAGCATAAAAGAATTATTTACCTATATATAAGAGTATCCCAACTGTTTTGTCTTAAATAATTTAGTTATTTTAAATAAACCCCCGTTAATCGTGACCCGGTTTAGTGCTGTAAAACTTTCAAAGTGCTATCGATTGCTTGCCGCGCCCATCACTAGTTAGCCCAACGCGGAAAAAGCGACGCCGAATTTCAATTTCAACGATTTGCGAAAAGTAAAAAAAAATCGTAACAATGGCCGACGTGGATGACTTAGATGCCCTGTCCAATGCAGAGCTGCGGGCCAAAATGCTCGCCCAGGGCCTGCCAAACATCCCGGTGACGGACAGCAGCCGCAAGGTGCTGGTGAAGCGTCTGCGCGCCTCAATTGGCGGCCAGGCGTCGCCCGCGGCAACCGCCAGTCCGAAGAAGAGCAACAGGAGGGAGACCCTGGCGCCGGCTGCAGCCCCCGCAGCCGCCTCCACTCCAGTGGACAAGCTTGATGGTAACAAGGTGGCACCCGCCACCAAGGCACGGCGCACAATTGCAGCCACCGAGGCGAAGGAGGCCGAGCGGAGACGCCCAGAGGAACCGGTGGCCAGGAAGCCCACATCCACTACATCTGCTACATCTGCTGCTCCAGCCATACAGACTCGCCGCACCTCCACCTCGTCGTCCGCTGTTCCGGAGAAGAAGGAGGCAGAGCGCCCGGCTAAGAAGCCTGAACCGATCGCCGAGGAACCTGCAGCACCCAAGCGCACTAACTACCATGAAAACACCCTGGAGGTAAACTCTCTGATTATTCTGGAGTCCGACGAGGAGGAGGATGAACAGCTGGCCCAGCTGGCAGATCGCGTGGAGCAGCAAACCGCCACCAGAGAGAAGCTGTCGAAGCCAACGAGCAGCGTCAGCACCGCTTCCGATTACAGCCGCAAGCCGTCGTCTACGCTGGTTGACCACCCACGCCGCCCGGCCTATGATGCCCCTACTGTGGTTCCTCCACGCCGCCCGACCTATGATGCCCCTACCGTCGATCCACCACGTCGTCAGGCTTATGAGGCCTCTGCAGCTCCATCTATTCCGGCTGCCAGAGCACAGACCAGTTCCTACGATTACCTGAGCAGCCGCCCTGGGCGCTACAGCAGCTTTGTGCGTTCGCCCGCCCAAAGCTATGTGACAGCCGAGGCTCCCTCGACGTCGAGCTATCCGCGCACCTATGCCAACGAGCTGAGCGACGACAACGAAGCTGCGGAGGATGCCCAGTACGAGAGCAACTTTACCCGGAATCTGGCACGTTTGCGAGCCGAGAGGATCGGGGATCGCAGCAGCCCCTACAGCAGACGCACTGTGGCCACCGGAACCGTGGGCTACGAGCCGCTTCCCAGACGTTCTTTGCGCCCGGACGACAACAGCGTGTCGGTGGCCTTTGGCCGCTGGGTGAACAGCCTGGAGCAGAAGTACCGCATCAAGTCGAAACTGTTCATACTATTCGTGGTGCTGCTGCTAATCGGCGTCTATTGCATATTTTTCTAGAACATAATCATCACTTGTCCTAAATCGAATCTCTTTGGTAGTATATATTGTCTGTTTTTGAATTGTTTTGTAAACATTGTAAGCCTCGTTTCGATGTAACTTGTGCTCGAGAATGTCCAGCGTTGAAGCTGACTGTTATCCGTGTTCCAATAAAGCCCAATTGCAGGGAATTGCCCCAGACGATCAGTTGTTCAGATGTTTTCCCCAAACGGCATCCGATGCACTCCACTTGCAGCAGGTGTTTGCCCGGATCGGATCAAGAAACGACAGCGACAGCGGCAGCGGCAGCGGCAGCTAATGATGGAAAAGCATCTGGAATGCGTGTACAACACTTGTCGGAATGACTGTGACCAAATGGAGGCGCAATGACAACCAGCCTTTGGAAGGCCTTGCCTGCCTGCCTGCCTGCCACTCCCTCCACACTCAAGTTACTAAACACTTGCTGGAGAAATCCCTGCCTTGCAATCAGAATTAATAAGAATTTTACAAGTCCGCCGGTGAATGCGCGTTATTTTCAAGTCTTAGCCTAGGTTCGGGGCTGGGCTCTTTAATTTTATTAACTGGAAATCGCACTTGCGCGTATTTCTTCATTTTCTTAAGGAAATTTCGCGCCATATTTAGCGGCAACAAGCGCGACCGGATCCGGGATCTCTCTCTCTGCGCTCTGCCTTGCTGCCTTGTGCCTTGCATGCCTGCAATAAGTTATGAAAATTGCAACAGCAGTTGCTCTGGGGAAATGCCCGAGCAGCAGCGGTTGCCGCCGGCTGCCATGTCGCCGCCGCCGCCGATGATGAATTCCACAAATGCATGGAACAGCCAGTTGGCCCGGCCGGGCGGCAGATTCCTTGAAAAACAAAGCCATGGCCCATACAATATATCGTGTGGCTAATAAATACGCCGCGCATTGCTAGTTGCTCTTAATGAAATTAACTTCCAGGAATTACCTACATGGCAGCAGCGATGCAGACGACAACGGCCGCAACTTTGACGACTTCAGGCGCAGAGCGACAGCAGCCGGAGCAGGCGGAGGAGCAGCCAGTAACACCCAAGCCCAACAAGCCATCGGCCATGGAAATTAAATGGAAGCCTGCAAAAAGTTTCACGCACTCGACTCGTTAATAGAGTCGTCGCAGCAGCACCCACAGCAAGACCCAGACGCAGGTCCTACCCCTGCCTGCCCGGCTGTGCCAGCTTCCCATCTTCAGCTGCAGCTCAAGTGTGACATTCATGGAAACGACTCCAAGAGGAATATGATTTTTATGGCCAAAGCCGAAACTTTTGTCTGCATCACGTTCGCCTCGCCAAAGGGACCAGGCAGTGGTAGTGGGGGTGGAGTTGGAGCTGGAGCTGCTGCTGCTGCAGGTCCCCGGGTCCAGTTCAGTCAAGCAGGCCAATGACTTCCTCGTTGCTGTGAGCCAATTAAAGACCCTGGTCGTTCGTGGTCGCTGCTGAAATCATTTGTAATGCAACGTTTGGAATAATTCACGCGCAAATTGCTCGCGACTCGCGAAAAATATTGCAACATTCCACTGCAAATTTTACGATTATGCGTTTGCAACACAACAGCAACAGCAACTGTTGCTGCTGCACTGTGGCTGCTGCACCGCAGTAAACTGGCCGCACATTCGCTCGTAGGCGCTCTCACATCACATCAAATCAAATCAAATGTAAGCGGAGCCCGGCCACTCCGCGGAGACACATTCGTTGCCAGCCAGCAGTGTGCTCCACATAGATAAATCAGCCGGCTAATTGTTGCAACCTGACCGGTCTCTGGTCTGGCCTGGGAGCGTGAACTCCGCTCGCCAGGATTCCAAACGGAGCTCCAACTATCAAACTATTAAATGGCTTGTCTCGAAATTCCTAATCGAATTATGCTTTCCTCCACATAATTAATCGTAAGGGATGGCAGTTTTATGCAAAGACCCAAAGATCAAAGGTTGAACCATCGGAGCGTCGCATCTGTTTGGAGTTTTGGACATTTTAATTCCGTAAATAATGACAGTTTGCCTTTAAACAGACAGTCGGTGTGTGTGTCTGCCCACTCTTTAAGAGAAATCATTTATTTATTTCTATGTATTCTTTTTTTTGGTATCAGTTAAGATCCAGGGAATATCTGTTTTTAAGGGGTTTTCAGCCAAAAGATTTTTAAAACTGATTTCTGTTTTAATATTTTATATGTTATTCCTCTTTTTAAGCAAGGTAATTTTCTCTCTTTTGTACATTTGATAGAAATTTGATACCTCTTCCAATTACTGATTGAGTTACAAGTAAAAAATAAGCTGCTTTCTTACATATATCTCAGGTTGTTTTAAAATAAAACTCCCTCTCCCGTTACAGGGTACCAAAAAAACTCAAATCTGTCTGTCTGCCTGCCCCTCAACTAGTGTCTTTTGGGGGCTGACTACTCGTTGTCAAGTTGTGGACCACAGCGACCAATCAGTGTCAGCTGTAAGTGTCTTTTTAGTGGCCCAAAGTGATGAGCTAATCAACCTGACCTGACCAGTCCCAGTCGCCGGGGCAGTCCCACAGTTCGACTCAGACTCTGTCTATGTTAATAACATTATTTATGTATCTTGTATTTCGGTTTATTCTCGTGTGTTTCGTGTGTAATATTGTTTTGTTTGATTTAGCAGGAGAATTGGAATTAGAAATGAAGCGAAACAAAGCTGCCCTGGGTCCCCTCCACTCTGTTTGTGTTTCAGGTGTCAATCGCATTAGACGGAAATCAGTTTTGTTTTTATTGTACAAATTTATCGCGTTTCGAGACTCATTTGTGGGTTTGGTTACCAATTCGGTTCGAATGCTGGTTGGTTTATTTATTTTTTTTGTAGGTTTTATGTTAAATTAAACATTTTAAATTGGCCGCAAGATAATTTGTTGTGATGTGGGATCGGTTTTAGGTGATGGTGTGTGGTCTCCGTGATCAGGCATCAAATAAATTATAAAACCATTTAAATTAAACTGAATAGCTGACTGCGTTCGAGGTTCGTTGTCTTTTGTTTGGGCTTTTTTCGGGGGCAGTGCCCAGCTGCAGAGCCACAACTGGTCGTCGGCCATAACAATAAAATCAGCAACACTCGCCACTCGCGACATTCCCCTCGGCCAAATATGGAATTTATAATTAATTTTTATGTCCATGGGATGCAATTAGGACAGCGGCGGCAGCAAGCGAGGAGGAAGCCAGCCAGTAGGAAAAACAGGAGATGAGGGGATGCTGGATGCTGGTTGCTGGATCCCAGTTGCCCGATGCCAGATGCAAATGAAATCAAGTCATGCCTATAATCGGATTTGTTGCTTCTCGTATATTAAGTTGTCACCGTTTCTATGTGTTGAACATAAACACAATTTGTGCTTAATCCACCGTGGCCCGGCACCGTGGACACTCTGCACCATCAATTATGACATTTTGTTGCTGTTTTGTCACCGCTGCCACTGCTGATGATGGGATGCTGGGAAGCTTGCAGGCTGGTTAGCTGCAACTGCGGATCCAATTTCGCTGACCACACGCCGCGGGGAGACCCTGGAGCCGACCCTCACTTTGGACTGCAATCAATCATCAATCATCAAACGTTCTGCGGTTTGCCAAGTGCCAAGTGCCACGTGCAATCGATTGCCAATGCATGCGCTCCATGTGCGATTGCCCACTGAGCAGCACTTAGCCAAAGTACTGGCCACTATCTAGATGTTACGACAGGCACCCACAATTCGGGGCCAGCTGCGTTTTTTTTTTAACTTTTTTCGGGCGGGGCTGCCGCCGCACGATCCCCGATCCGGCGCAAATTAGGCGCGAAAATATGCAGCAAAGTGAGACAAACAAGCCGAGAGCCGCTAAAAGCCTCGCGAAAACGACAACAAAAAATAAAACAGGAGAAAAAACATGCCGCTGGTCAGTTAATGGTGTTAAAATTTGGTACAGCGATTGCATCTATGGCTATACAAATTGCCACAGCGACAGCGGCGAGCAACATGGCAGTAGCAACAGCCGCAGCGGCAACATGCAGCAACAGCAACAGCAACAGACTTGAACTGAGACTGAAACTGAGGCTGAGAGGAGTCGTTTTGTCAACACGAAGCATGCTTAGCCGCGTTTTCCCAGGGGACACTTAACGCGGCTGCTTAACGTCTAAATCTGTCGTCAAGGCGCGCTCAAAAGGCTAAAATGTGTTTGCCGAAGACGCGAGATGTGGCCATTGGACTCCATCGTCAGCTCCAGCAACAGCTCTAGCTCTAGCTCTAGCTCCAGCTCCAGCAAGTGACCAGCAACGAGGCAGCAATTTGTATGCAACTTTATGTTTGCCCACTCGCACCCTGCCTCCTAGCCTTAGCTAACCTGAAGCATTGAGGAAAGGCGCGGAGCTGACGAGCTGCTCCTTCTGCCCTAGCTGGCCATTCGGTGCCCCAAGGGTAAACACACACTGGGAGAAATGGGAGAAGCAATTGGATGGGAATTTAGGTGTCTTAAAAACAATATTATAAGCACTTTCGCCTCTATTATATGTATAGATGATACGGAAGGAACCTTTACTTGCTTTTATTTCCCTAAAATATCTTTTAATAAATCTAGAAATTATCAAAACATTTATTCTAGTGAAAACCCCTCTGACTTTGCTTTTAGACTTCCTCCTGCCTTTGTTTGGGGGCCTCCTTGTTGGCCAGTCTCCAGTCTCCAAGCTCTGTTCCAAGTGCCTTGCCTGGTTGTTGCAGTGCGTTGAACGAGTTAAAGTCGGAGCAGCGGCAAAATTTATGAACCGCAGCCGGAGAGGCTGTGGGGGGGAGGTGGGGAAAACGGGAATGGGTATGGCTATGGGGACCTGGATGTGGACAACGATGCGTTCTCGCATGTAAACATACTGCGATGGAGGGGCAAGAATTTATATGCAACATAATCAGCATAAATGCCGCATGCGCCATCAAAATGTTGCGACCAATGGCATGACCATCACCTCCTGGGTGGGTGCCAATGCCAACTGCTGTCCCAGGGTCTGTGTGCCATGTACAGTGGCCAGTGATCAGTGTCCCGTGTCCCAGGTTCCGTATACCGTGTCTCGAGTTCTCAGTGCCGTGTCCCGTGTCCCTTGTTCCCTGTCCTCGTTGTGGCACGCCCGGCTAATTTAGGCAATTTGCAAATTGAGAAATTGCAAATAATTTACAATTTGGCCAAAGTGAGTGCCAAGTGGCCCGGGAGATGGCGGCGAAATCCGATGCAACCGCAATTCAAGGCGAAAGCGAAAGGGCTAACAAGAAAGCTCAGTGAGTTGGTTTTGCGCTTCAGCGGTTTTTTGCAGCCAGGGAAAACGGAAACCCTTTGGCAATGCCGCCAACTTTCATCCATTTCCCAGCCAGCTAACCCACCCACAGTTAAGGCCAACTCCAATGCATGACAGCCCGTAATTTGAGATGACAAAAACGCATTTCAAATGATCGTGTCGCATCGTGCGGTTTTGGGGGAGAAAGGCAGCTCAGCTTCTCCTCCTCCTTGCAAATGTGATGGCCCCAAATGAGACAGCGACGAGTTAATTAAGTTTTCGCAGGGAAAGGAGACATGGGGAGGCGCACACAACACACAACGAGAGCAGTGAAGGGCCCCGAAAGCTGACAGGGCTGAGCTGCAATTGTGCCAACTCGTGTGACAGTTGCCCAAAACAAATTGTTGGCCATTTAATGGACCCCAAGAACGAGTCCCGAGTCCAAGTCGGAGTCAAAAGCGAAGCGAAACGAATCGAAACGGGTTGGAGAGACAATGCAAGGCCTCCTCGCATGCGGCTTCCTCAGCATCTCCATCTTCTGGCTTGACAAATTCCTCGAAGTTGTTACCATATAAATTTCTGCATTTTTGGGCTTTGCTCTGCTTTTATTTTTTTGCCAGTCTCAGCGACGGGGCCGGGGCAGGAGTAGCGGCGGAGATGACTCAGCCGGCCAGCTTTTTATTGATCGCTGGGCAGGGACAGCAGCAGAAACTGAGGTGAGTCTGTTGGCCAGGAGCGGATTTCGGTTGGATAATTTTATTATTTGGAATATGTATATAGGGTTACAAAAAATACTTGAATGCCTAGAAATATTTTCTACATTTAGAGAGCAAGTTTAAGGATAGAAAAGTATAACTTTTTTCTTATTTTAATATTAAGTTTAAGCTCGAATTAAGTTCCCCTCCTGGTTAGGTCTCCTGCCAACTGCCTCTGCTGTTCTGGCCCCGATTTTCGAGCCACTTTCGGCAGCTCGAGTGCAGGCAGACTCGTAATTAGGCGCATTACATGTGTTTCTGACATTTTTGGAGTCCAGTGGCTGGTGGCTGGTGAATTGAGGAGCTCGAATGCCAGGCTGGCAGATTCCCCCCAAGTGCAGATGCTCCGCCGCTCTCTTATGCAAATGAGGACACCCCTCCCGTTCGCCCTTTTGTTATGAAGACAAATGAAAGTCACGCCCAGGTCTAAGCGCAAAGTAAACACTTGCCAAATGACCATAATTACGCGTTGAACTTAATTTATAACGAATGCACATAACTTTTGCCGCGAATCTGAATGCGAGGCTGCTGTGCGAGCTTAGAATAAATTATGAATAATCCACGATAATAACCGGCAATTAATTTTTAACGCTGATTTGTGCGAGTTTTATGCTCTGGCAATGAAAAGAGCGAGCGCGCAAGAGCGTAAAGGCAGCGACAAGCCCAAAACCAGAATATCAATTTAGCGGAGCGGAGTCCCAGTCCCAGTCGCCGTTGCAGTCCAAGACCGAGTCCCAGTCCGACTTCTTAATGTATTCCCCATCAGGGGGAAATTGCAGCGCCAACACATCGTATGTCATGGCGGGGAATCCGGTGGATGTGGACGAGGGTTGCCGGGAGGCGAGGCAACGCGAAATGAGGGACAACGACAAATCGACAAATATGCAAAGGAGCGGGTCTGCCAGGGCAGGGGGGGCCTTATCGCATTTATTTATGCATATGCAGTGATTTGGCCCCAAAATCACAGTCGAAAAAGAGAGAGAGGGAGAAAAAAAAGCAAGAAATAGCAGCGCATAAAACAAAAGACTCAGAGCACAAACTTGTTTCGCGGACTGCAGGATGTAGGGCCCGAAAAGTGGCACAAAACAGGAGGGGCACTGTGGATCGCCGGATCGGGATCGGGTGGACGATGGCCATGGCGATGCATCACCAATGCCGAGGCACGCTTATCAGTAACCTACACTTAAAGTTAATGCATGCCCGCCAGGACCAAAACCAGCAAAGATGCCGATCCACTGTGCTCTCAGCGGCTGCACTCAGCAAAATTTTCCCCAGCACGCAAAACACCCCTAATGTGGGCAAATTAAGGTTAATGTTGTTTAATTACAAGTTCAATGTCCCAAAAACAAAAACAAGTTCTTAATTTTGATATAGATATTTACTTATAAAGAGGGGAGAACAAGTCTGTGTCTCAATCATAAACATCATAAGCTCTTTATGAGTTGACACGAAAATAAAGTTAAATGAGTGATAATTTAATAGTTATTCAATTGTTGTTTTATATAATATAGTTTAGTATTGTTTATTGACAGGAAGTTTATAAAGAAAAGCAGGATTTCTTAAGAGGGAAAATATATTTTAGCAACTTACATTTCATGAAATATATTTTTAGCTAAAGAACTTAAGTGTATAATTATTATTATTATTATTACAAGATTGCTAATAGATTGGTAGAGCGAAGGACTATCCTTTAGCCCAAAATCTTTAGGTGGCATAACGTGAAAGCTTTTATTTTATTTAACCAAGGATTAAGAAACTTTTTGTCCTTATTTCTGTACACCTTTTTACAAGAAAACCCCTTTTCTTTTCCCCATTTCTCCCAGTGCATCTCTCCTTGTTATCAGCACTGGGCCTGGGCTTTTAGCAAACGCCGACGCAGGCCGCTGGGCGAGATCGGCGGATGCTGGCGATGTCAAAAGGCAGGCAGAAATAAAATCGAAAATGAATGCGACTGGCCAGATAAGCCGGCGAATGACACAGAGCGACAAGTTGACAATCGGTGGCCCAAGGGGATCGAGAGGGGGAGGATGCCAAAGGCAGGGAATGTGTCCTCATTTGGGGTCAATAAAAAATTAAAAGAAGAAAAGAGAGAAAAACAAGGGTCCGAGCAAAGGGTAAGCCACCACTCGAAGGCATTCGACTTGTGACCAAACTCGAATGCAAATCGATGCGGCAATAAAACTATTAAGCCATTAGTAAGCCAAACACGAGTACAATGCCAGAAAACAAACACGTGCAGCAAGAGATTCAGCCGCAGCAGCAGCAGCAGCCGCAGCAGTTGCAACAGCAACAAGCAATTAATGCAAATGTGGAGAGCAGCCGGCAGCCAACTCGAGCAGGAGGCAGGCAAGGCACATCGAGATCAAGACAGCAGACGTATCCCAGTGCGGGGAGAATGTTGGTTCCCCTGCTGCAGTAACCGCAACTGCAGCAGCCACAGCAGCAACCACAGCAACATCCACAGCGTCAGCAACACCACAAGCAACAGCAACATTGTCTGCTAGCCTGACAATACATGCCGAGGTGCAAACTAATTGAAATCATTACACTAGTAAAAATGTTAATTCAATTAAAATGCGCGCAACAGCCACGGCAACTCGCGCTGTTGGTAGTGACCCACAAGGTGCTGTTGCTAGATGCTGGTTGCTGCTCCTGCAGCAGCAACTAAGAGAGATATCATCGCAACACACTGCCTGGATGGAGCGAGCGGCTGCTCCTCCCACAGCACCTCTCCTGCGGCCACCACCCCCTTCGGGTACATCAGCAACATGTTGTTAGGTCAGCAACGGCAGCAGCAGCAACATCAGAAGCAGCCACAGCAGCAGCAGCATCAGCGAACACGAACAACTCTAGGCCATTGGCAGTGCGGCATGCAAATGGAAGCTGCAGCTCTTGGAAGCTGGGAGCCGGAACCAGTCTATGCCCGAATGCTTCTATTACTGGGAGCATCGGGGATTTACCCAACTGCACTGACAAATAAGGATAAAGTTTTCTAGTAAATTTTAGTACTACTTTTTGATTACAATTAAGAGGAAATATTAAGTGAAAAATATGGAGAAAATTGTGAAGGATAACAATTAGAGAAAACTATGAAGAATATATAAGATATACGATATAACAATATCGGATGTATTTTATTTAGATATAAGAAAGCGTAAATAATATCTTTAATATTTAATAATTAAACAACTAAATGTTCCCTAACAGTTTATATATTTACAACTTATAGTTTCCAAGTCTAACATTTCAATATTCCCTATGAAATTTGAAAAAGATGCTCTTAGACTTCTTAGTAAAATCTGAGATGCAAATGGGCATATATCTACGATAAATTTAATTTAAAAAACACGTCTCTAATAATCTAAATATGATGAAAGTTTTTAAGTCAAATATTAATTAATTATTATTAAAAAAATAAATAGAATCTATAAGCAGAACAGATCATAAACTTATTATTTATAACAAGTAAAGCAATTTTTCTTTTATTAAATAAAATTAAGGTACTACACATATTTTATCTCAATTTTCCCTTAAATCTCTGATATTATTTAGAATAAAAAAAGCCTTCTCCAGCGTTTTAGTTGTGTAATTTTTCCCGCAGTTTTCATGACCTTATTACGTATGCAAATTTTAGGCCAGGAGTTTGCTGGCGCTTCTACTCGATGTGCGATTTGCCTGCTGCTCCTTTTTTTTTGGGTTCATTGCGAGCTGAGGGCGAGGGCTCAGGATTGTGATCGTTATTCGAATCGGATTCGAATCGTATTCGAATCGGAGCTCTTTTTACCCCAAAGTAGATTCTGGGAAGAGTGCGCCAGAGTCGCATTTCCGGTTGGACAAGTAGCTCCATAACAAATGGCCCGGCTGAGAAATGTTTGCCAAGTTGTTTATACTGCCAATAAAAGGCAATAAGTTAATTTCACACACACACACTCTGGGATACAAAGTGGAGTTGTAGTTGGAGTTGAAGTCAGAGTCGAAGTGGAGCTTTCTAACCGTTTTATGGGGGAAGTTTGTTGCATTGGCCATAAATGAAATCGAGTCCATAAGCAGGCAGTCAGCCAGCAACAGTCTCTTCGCCGAGGTGTGAAAATAGTGGCCCCTATTTGGAGCAGCTTAACACATTCGATATTATAACTATTATTAATGCATTTGCATTTTTATGGGCCGATCGATGCTCTCGATCTGGATAGACGGCGTCCCAAACGGAAGCTCCTCCAGATAAGGCAGGAAACTGACTCCACTCCACTCCACTCCGCTCTGATCCCAGTCCCGGCTGAGTGAATGCTCAGGCATATTCATCACGGAATCACATCGTAAATGGGGCCCCCCCATTAACGATAAACAAATTCTGTAAGAGAGCTGCACTCCCATGCTACCCATTCATCGAGCAATAAAATGACATATAAAAAAACACTTAAAATATTTTCAATGAGCGATTTTAATGGGCTCTCTGGCGGTGGTGGTCCCAGGGGAAATGGCGGCTGCCTTAATGCAAATGACGGGAACTGGGCAACCAAACTACTGGTGTCGATATAACAATAAAACGCCCCACGGCACGCCCTCCAAGACTCTGAGGCGATCTTTTGGATCTCTCGGATGGGAGTCGACGAAGTTGGACTGGGAGTCGGATTAAATAAATGCCAGCGCAGTGCCGCCGCCGAATCGGCGAAACAAAACAAAACTGCCAAAAAGGCAACCGAAAAACGCTGCCAGAACAGGCAATCCTTTGCCGCGAGAAGAGGAAACTGATCTGACAGATCTGATTGTAAGCATGCAACAAAAATGTGAGTCGTTCCTCGCCCAATCCCAGTCTCAGTCCTGAGTCCCTCCGCCTGCTCCATCTCCATCTCCATCTCCATCTCCGACTCCGTCATGTTTTGTGGGCTCGCGTCGGGCTTAAGCTTGTGCAATTTAGTGATCAATCATAGCGGGATGCGAGCAACGGAGCAGAATTCAATTTTAGTGCGAATGGCAGTTTGTTCTTCGGAGTTCTCTCTCCCTTCTGCTGCTGCTGCTGCTGCTGCAACATCAGCAACATACGTACAGCAGCAACATTCTGAGGCGGCGGCGGCAGCAGCGGCGGCTTCCACATGCGACTCCAGAAGGTGGAAGCCATAAATCTTGGCAACATGAGAAATGACTTTACCATTTGCCATGATGAGCAGCCAGCCTGGGAGAAATGTAGGAAAAAAAAAAAAAATGCTTAACCCATACAGCCGCAAATGTTTGCATACGGCAAACTCTAATTTTGAGGGATTTGCGTAAATTGTAAAAACGTCCGCAGGGATTTGAGTCAATCAGCATTTTCGATGGCAATTAGTTGAACGAAGAATTCAATTCTCAGAGCCAAAAGATGTAACCGGCCCGCCAAGTGAGCCAAGTTGTCTGTCTTTAGAGATGGGTAAAAGAGTTAGGGAGGAAAAGGGTTATAGAACTTTACTCAATTATAAATATTCGAAATATTTTAAATATTTTAAATACCTTTTAAGCTTTGTATTTAATGTATATGCTAATTTATTATTACAAATAATTTTAATTACCATTTAAAGTGGTATAACTCAACAAGTTCACTAAGAACTCTTTCAATCTTGGTCAGTTTTGCCTCGATCACTGCTCTGTTTTGGCCATCACTGATCTCGCATCATCCCCAGCCGCTCCTCCATACCGATCTTCATCTCCATCTCCATTGCCATCTCCATTGCCATCTCCATCTCTCCATCTGGACCGTGCTCAGGTCATTGGCGAGGTGTCTCCTGCTGCGAATTAATCGTTTTCGATGCTGACTGCGGCCACTCACTTGCTGTCCGGCTCTTGGGCTGCCCTGATCTTCCCGATCCCCTGCTACCCTCCTCCCAGAGAGCTCCCAGCTCCCATGGCTGATTAATATTTTGCCAGTTCAGGAGTTGGAGCCAAGTCGAATCCGAATCCGTATTCGAATGCGAAGCCGTTGCCAGTTTGGCATCTTGTTAGCAAGTGGCCCGTCGTCTCCTTGCCTGGATGCACTTTTGCATATTTCGTTTGTTTGTTAGCCGAGTGCCTCCGTCGTGTGACCAGTCGACCTGCTTTTCACCTCTCCTCACCGTGCCCCAGAGCTGCTGCTGCCCCCCTGCGTGGAGTGTATTACGAGCATTGCCGCAAAAGTCCAAGTTCAAAGCCATATTTGAGTTGGGAAAAAATCAATAAAAAGATCGCAAGCTGCGATGGCACATGCGTGTTATTTCCATCCAGTCCGAGCCGATCCGGCCTTTCTCATAATGAAATTATTGCCAAGTGATTGAAATCTATTTATGCTAATTTACGTGTGCGCGGGCCAAAGGAGCAGCAGTAGGAGGAGGATGAGGAGCAGGAGCAGGAGCAGGATGAGGAGAAAAAAGCCTAGATCTGTGCCTGGTAGAACTGTTCCAAGGTTGTGCCGATTGCAACACACATTTCCGCATTTCTGCAGCTGCAACAAATGTATTTCGTATTTTTTTTCTCCATTTTTTTGGGCGTACCGCCCACCAAAGTGCAGATATACTGGACTACAGCAACGACTCTGCTTGGACCCGATCTTGATTAGAAGTGTTTGTGGCTTGCTTGGAGCTGGGGAGCTACGAGCTTGGAGCTTGGAGCTTGGAACCCTGAGTCTCGAGCCGAAGCCGTTGACAATTTTCAATTAAAATGAGTTGGGGTTATGTGTGTCCGTCTGTCTGAATGTGTGGGCGGATTAACACACACACACTCAGCAACGCCTAAGCCCATGACTGACACTGTCCCCCTTCTTCTTGACTCCACTGTGAATAGATATTTAAGCTCCAAATTGTCATGCGGCTTATGTGTAAAGTTTGTTTCGCTCTTGACATTTATTTGGCCGGGCTTTTCGGAGCCATTGATGCAGATCGTAGACAGCTAGGGCGGTTTCAGGGGTTTGAGATTTGAGATTAGTTGGTTTATAAATGCAACATTCATGAGGAAAATAATCGAGGAATAAATGCTTTCTTATGATATTCAGGCGGAAATTATCATAAATGTTTACTTTTTGGTATTTAAATTTATTCAAGAACTAAACACTAAATAATATTTAGAAGATAGTAAATTAATTAGCAAGAATTTCTATTCAAAACCTTGCTTTCATTTGGCAAAATGTAAGGGCATTATGCATCTTATTGCTATATGGTCTTTGTCTTGTCTTATGGGTGATGGCAACATGTTTCTAGCAACATTTGCCTGGCTGGTCACATTTACATAGCTACATTTTTTTGAGCTTTTTGCCAAGTGCTTAGTTTTCACTATTAAAAGGTAAAATTAATAATTAAAAATTGACATAAAAAAACAGCTCTTTATAGAGATTTTCCTGTAATCTCTTTTAGTAAAGTTATCAAACTCATAAACCCACCCTCGCCAGTGTCGAATACCTTCAATTGTGCCTTAATTTTTCGAGGGCTTGGCCATTAAAGTCGGCATCCCCCGGCTCGAGTACGGGATTAGAGAGCGAGGAGGTGATACAAGAGTGTGTAGGGGATTGCCTTATCCAATTAGCTGAAACATTTCAGATCGCCAGTACAACGAGCGTTGTTGCCACATAAAATGCTAAAATTACAACAGTATCAGAAACAGCCATGGCAACGGTAATGCTAATGCAGGCGACAAAGAAATCCGAGTCCCGATTTCAGTGCTGAGAACTAAGAACCGAGAGCTGTGAACCACGATTCAGGAAACTGGGAACAGGTTCTCCTAGAGTATTTTGTGGATATATTTTATTGTCTTTTGATGTGCTTTAAAATCCCGGAGCCAGTCGAGGCGGAGGATCGATAAAATTTATCGATGCTGGTCTAGGAGGAGGAACCCTCTCCACTGAGGGAACAGGTTCCCAGGTTCCCCTACTCCTCCAGCTCGGAGTCAGAGTCAGAGTCAGGGCCCGGCATGGCGACAATTTTAAGTGCGAAATGAAAAGTAAAACAAGCGATTAACATAAATTTCCAGCAAAGCGCTTTAAATGCTGGCAAGACAGAGGGAGGGAGAGAGGGGGAGCTGGAGATGCAGATGCAGATACTTGCAGATGCAGGAGAAGGAGTTGCAGATGAAGATGCTGAGCCAGATGAAGACATTGTCGATTGCCGGGGCTCGTTAATGAAAACTAATGCAATTTATTGAATATTATTATTTAATAATGTCACAATCTTATCGCGAGGTGAAAGGAATGGCCGAATGCTGGACGACAGGCTCCTTAATGAACTGCCCCCGGGGACGAGGGCAATTAAAGACTCAGAGGAGAGCTCGCTGGGTGAGGAGATAAAAGATCGCGAATGGAAGGGGGCGAGTGGCAGTTCATCCACTTGTTAGCCGCCACACCACTGACCCAAATCCATGCCGGGACTCCCCACGTCCAGCTCACTCACCCATCCATCCATCCATACCCACATCTGCAGAAACAGCCACAGCCACGACCACGACCACATCCACTCCCTATGTGGTCGGGGCCAGAAATGCATTATTTATGTACGTTGCCCGAAAGTCGGCAATTTGGCATCATGACATGGTCCAGCGTCCGAGTTCGGGCCCAGGAACTGGGCTCTCCGATGATGCACGCCTGTCAGCCGCCTGCCAGTCACCGGAGAAATGAGAAAGGGCCGAGTCTCAGAGTCTCTGAGTCTCCGCGTCTCCTGGCTTGCCAGTTTCCCAGTTCCCAGTGCTGGGTTCTGGTTAGCGTTTTTGCCTTTCCTGTTTGTTTTAGCGCCTGTTGTGACAGCCGTCTGCCAGCTTTTTGGCACTTGAAATGGCCAAAACGCTGGCCAAGTGTCGGGGGACTGACACGGCTGATAAACCGAAGCACACTCATTACGCACTGATCATGATCGCGGCCTGTCAATATCCGCAGCGATCTAGCCACAGTCGAGGGTTCTTCTAAAAGAGGGGAATCCCGCGCGAGGTAGAGCAACTCGGTTTAGAGGAGATTCTGCAGAGATTATGTGTCAGCAAGTTGGTATTGAAATAGAAAGGCTTTGAAAAAGGGATTGATCTTAGTCTTGAGCAGGTGCTGATCCTTATATTTTGACTGTAAATTAACATAAATCTAGGAAAGGAGCATTGAATATATCTCAACTTTACCTCTCTCTCAAGAATAGGTATAAAAACGATCATATATTTAAACCTATTTTCATGTCATCACTGTTCCATCATCATAACTTAAACGTTACTTAGGGTACTTGTGAGACTTTACCAAGCAAAAGCGCAACTTCACTGATCAGTGATTACAGCAACTGCGACAAGTCCAAAGAGAACTAGAACCGAGTCTGCCACTACAATTGGCTGACCAAACTTGGCCCGGACACTTGCCAACTGTAAATGTTGTGCGAGAGTTGAGACCCAGATTGATGGCCAATGTCAACCGTTGGCGATGAACGATTCCCGGGTTCTCACAACTCGTCGTGGGCTAATTACGTTCTAGATGGTTTTAGGGGAGAGGCAGAGCTCGTAGCAATTGAAAACATGAATCCATATTCAATTCCCCCGAGCTCGACGAGCGACTCGAGAACCGCGCAGAGGCTCGCAGCGTTCTGGCCAGTCTCCCAGCAATTTATTTGGCCTGGCTAATGAAGTCATTTGGCGGCGGGGCCGCAGGTTCAACGTGATTTGCCTTTGATTAGCATTGTGGCCCAATAAATTGTCTGTCAATCGAGCCGTGCGCCGTTTAGTCTTGGCCAGGCTGGGCTCTGTTTAATGGCCAGCCATTTGCTTTAGCCACGGCAAACATTTGTTTGGTGTTCTGAGACTGGAGGACTGAGGCCCTCGATCTGGATTGCCATTGCAATTGGCGATTGTTCACGCCACGGCTAGATTGTATCTGGCGACTCAATCACAATTCAGAACGGACCCTGAGATGACGCACTGAATGGAGACAAAATCGGATTAAATATAAACCTATAATTAGGGGGAAACCTTTAATAGGTGTGTTCTTAAGTCGAGAAATAGTTCTTGTATATTTTTTGACTAGTTTTTCATGCATTTGGGTAAAGTTTAGTTAGAAATTGTAACCTTTAATCAAAGTTTAGATTGAAATAAAAATAAATATAAAAGTTACATTATATTTTCATAAAGTAACTTCTATATTTCCCATTTCATAAGTACATATAACGGTTCCTGTTGGGTTCGTTAACCCAACCCGACCACATTTGTATCTGTATCTTTGGCCGGCATCTGTGGGATTATGTAAAGCCCTCGGTAAACCCCCTCATCTAAGCTCCCCGCTCTACCCCGTTCCATTTCCACTTCCATTTCCATTTCCAGCCTTGTGCATTGTTGTTTCGGTTTGGCCCACGCAATTGATTTGATTTTTGTGACACAATTGAATTATTTATTGGATTAATGCCCATACAGAAAGCGAGCAGGGAGCTTAAAGCTGGAGGAGAGACACTGGGCTCGGATCACGGCGGAAGTCGCTCCACTCCCGGCCTCCGGCTCGACGGATGCCATCCACAGTATATGCAAAACAAAGACCCGGGGAATGCTATTCACCAAAGGTCGGACATAGACGGCCCCCCATTGGGATGCCGGATGCCCTGGCACTGGCACTTGGCAATTTGTTACGATAAGACAAAAGTGTCAAGAGCCGCGCATACGCACAACAAGGCTGTCAATTAAGGCGAGAGAAGAGTCGTTAACAAAGCGCTGGGATCGAGAAGAAACCGAGCTTGATTTATGCTGGGATCTTAGGGAACAGGTTGTCTCCACCCACGAATTGATATATCCTAACGGTTAGGGTGTATTTGATACCCTATAAGCAACCAAAGAGGTTTATTTTTAGCTGCTACACATATTGAGGGAGATGGTATGATAGAAGTTTATACATGTATAACGAGAACTTCTTACTAAATAACAAGTGGTAAGAAAACCTATAAATGCTCTTTTTATAATGGTTAAGATATTATGTCACGTCAGCATAGTAAATATATAATTTAATGGCAGCAAAGAATATCTAAATTCAATAAAATTTTGGTGAATTTTTATTTCTCTCACAATTTTCTAGAGTTCCTGTTAAGTTTCTGTTAAGTTAACAGGGCCGCTCTCTGCTTGCGCTTAGCTGTACAATTCAGGACTTAACAGCACTCTGTTAATCTTTCTTGGTCTGTTCTTTAATACAAGCTGTTATTAGCAGAAAAATTTTATGGCTAACAGCACCCTGTAGTTCTTTTTTGTTGGGATAAATTACTCGAAACGAGAAAGTTAATATATTCTTTAACTTTTTCGGACAGATAAACAGTAAGATATAACTAGCACTACGAAAACTACACCAAGGCATTATTATTTATAAGAAAACAAATTAAGTGTTAACAATATCTTTGATTTTGATATAAACATATTAATATCTTGGCCTAAAAATCGCATATACCCTTTGATAGATCCACGCCAGGTGGCGCTGCTGAATCATTTGATCGTGGCTTGACGCGATCTCTAATGCCCAAGACAAACAATGAGTCGACCAAATATGTATGTGAAATTCTTATGCAAAATTACTTTATAATTTAATTTTTATTTGATTTTTTGAGATTTTATTGATTCGCTGGACACTCCCAGGCGGCCTTTGTTCCCCCGCAACTCGAAATCCTCAGGCAGCTGTCTTTCTTCTCTTTATCGGGCCTCTAAATCTTGACTTTTTGCCTTCTTTTTTATTATTTTTGGTGGCTGGTTATTGGTGGATTTTCTGTTGCTGGTGGTGGTAACCGGGCCACAATCCACAATTGATTAAAAATGTAAATTGTTTATTTATTTTAAACGATTTTTATCCACATTCGATGCCCGATGCCCTCAGTCCCCAGCTTTGTTATGTAAAAAAATGCTGCTGGGGGAACCGAAGAAAAAAATATATATGAGAAATATGAATGACTCTACGAATATGATTGTTTATGACGCTTTTCTGGCCAGAGTCCCCCCGCCTTGGGACAATGTTTGTCTTGCTCACCACGGATCGGGGGACCTTTTGGGCACTGGGATTAAGTCATAAAAAGCCCATAAAAAAAGTTGTCGAAAAATCGTGTAACCTGACTATATATACGCCATATGGCACACACTATAGCCATGGATATATGTGGTCGGTGCACATAAAAGGTTCTCTTTTCGCCCATTAAATGCTGCGTCCATAAATGTCATAAACTGTTGATCAGATCGCATAGCTTGGCCCCGTTTTATGGCCTGATTGGGGGGTTCGTTCCGTGGAGGTGCCATCTCCGGAGCCATATAAATTTCACGACTTATCAGCCGCTGCCGGCTACCGTTGACAATCTGAGCGTGAGGAGGGGGCGGAGGAGAAATCACTTTCCACGCCAGCCAGCACTTGAGAAAATCCCCAATTGGATTGGAAATTTCATATTTTCAGATTGAAAATTTCGAATTTAACGCTTTTCAAGTTGCGGCATTTGTCAAGTGGCAGGGATCGTTGTTGCCACAAGTGGAACAAATAGACAAGGCCCACAAGAAATCAAGGTGTGTGGCAGCTCAAGTGGCACCCAAAAATGCTCGATTTTCGAATTAACCTGAAATATGATGCGGCGAATTTGGAAAATATTTTGAGCTGCGCTTTAATTAAACCCCATTGTGGCCAGTGACAGGGGGTTGGAGTTAGAGTAAGAGCTAGAGGGGCCTTAAAAGCATTTAAAGAAAATATTTTTCTTATAAAATAATCACAAGGGGATCGGTGGAAATTTTAATGAAATAAAAAGTAGAACATTTAAGATTTAAAGTACATATTTAAGGTTTTCTTGGGAGTATTTGGTAACCAAAAAAAAATATTGTTTAAAGTCATGTAAGAGGTATAAAAACATTAGGTTACAGAAGTTAATTTTCGTTCTTCTCTAATATAATTTTACAAAATATATAGACTTCTTAGCATACTTTACGCTTGCGATTTAAGACCCTGTCTAAATGCTAAATTCATAATAATAAATCCAAGCAAATCACACCTTTCATATTTCTTAAATTTTTTAATTAAAGAAACGCTTGTTGCATTTTCTGCGTGGCCTCCTTTATTTGTTTATATTAAACGATATTATTTTCCCCTCAATCTGCAGTTGTTGTTATCCCTTAAATGTTATCCCTTTGTGTTGATATTCCGCCAGTGGCAGTGCGTCCAATTGTGAAGCGTCAGAAGCGTTTAAGTCTCACTTGATTCACGGCCTGATGCGTTGCGACAAATGCATTCTCATTCTCGTTCGCCTCAAGCCCCTCTTTTTTTCGGGGGCAACACCTCGTCCAGGGTACCTCGTTTCTCTTTACAAACCCCGCCAGGAGAAACCACAAACAACAACCACATGCCGTGCTGGCCAGGATCGGAGCGAGGACTTTGGATTCCTGGTATTTCACATTTTCGGCTGGGCTTCCTGAGCGCTCTGCCTGGTGTTGGGTTTCACCTGTGCTCATCGGATTTCAGTTTCGAGGAGCTGCAAGGTGAGAGCTCGAACTGGGAGCTGGGAGCTAGAGCCGGGACTCATTTGCATTTGTCTAAAGCAAACCATAATCATCAGGGAAAACTTTCCCAAAAATGTGCGGCGCATAAATTAATACAGTTTATTTATCAGTCAGTTAGTCAGTCAGTCAGTCAGTCAGAGGGAGGAGGGAAGTAAGAAGGGAGACCAAACGGAGTGCTTATATTAATGGCAGCAGATTAAGACGTCAGGGCGACCTGCTGCTCGTATAGAATTCTGTTTCAGGTATGAAATTTTTCACCCATCACAACAAATGACTGAATTCCCGAAGAGGCAACGGAATTCAATTCGGTTTCGGCCGCCTGCTGTGAATTTATGCGAAAAGAATCGAACGCGCTGTCGCCTCGAGAGATCTGTTTGGGTTTATAGTTGGGTTCTTCGGGTCTGGGGAATATCGGGTCTGGGTCTGGGGATTGCATTCATATTTAAAACAAAGTGTCATGTGTCATAATGGCACCGGGACTGGCTCTCTCTCTTTACCAGCCTTCAAAATGGTTGCCTGGCGCCATTTTCTGTTCGCCTTTTTTTTTGTGGCCACAGCAAGTGGCAATTACTTTCACTGTGGCAATTTCGGAGGAAGAGTTCGCAGAATAAAAAAGAAGAGAAGAGAAGAGCGGCAGCAGTGGAAGTTAATGATGTTGCCACATGCTTTTTATTGGTGCTGCAGCCGCTGATGATGATGGCCGACCGGCAGCAGTGGCTACTGCAGCTGTTTCCCCCTTCATAAACGACTTCAATTACATGCCCCTGTGCCTGTGACGTATCTGTGTGCGCCTGCGTATCTGTGTGCGAGGCGGGGCTCTGGCAAAATGGCGTTTCTTGGCCAGGCCGAAGTTCTGCCTTCTCTCCTACTTCTGGGCTCGTTTTGCCGTCGGTATATCCGCCATCCAGTGACGCACAGTGACGGATCGCTGCGAGGAGCGGCACCAGGTGACGGTGGCGGCGGAGGAAGTCATGTGTGCTGCTCATCAGCTAACGAGCAAATCGATGCCGGGGACAATGTCGCCGCTGTTCTTATCGCCGTCGCTGCAAAACCGTACCCAACTGCAGCTCCATCGCCATCGTCATCGACATCCACATCGGTATCGCCATCTCCAGCTGCATCTTTGGCCAGCCTCCTTTGCGTTTGTGCGCTGGGTCGCCTTCAGCGATTGGCAGCGAACTACACACTGCCGGAAAATTGGCATTATAGTCGGGAATATAAATATATTCATAGGTGAAGAGATTTGCCATAGTTCCACTTGGAAGTTCTAGGGATAAGCAGAGTTTTTACTCTGTTCGTAGGGCATTTTATTTAAATTTTATAAAAGAGTTTTGAGCTCTTAAAAGATCTTTGCAATTTCTTATTTAACTTAAACAAGTCGTTTAATTTATATTTTCAATTGGAAATTGTATGGATAAGCACAGTTTTTACTCTGTTCTAAAGCCATTTTATTTACATTTATTAGAAAAGTTTTGAGCTCTTAAAAGCTCTTCATAATTTTTTATATAACTTAAACAAGTCCGTTAATGTTATAACAAAATTGAGACTAAAGATAACTTTAAAATTTTGTATACTATATATTTATTTTTATATATTTTATATCGTTTCTTTTCTATTTATTTTAAGACTAGCGAGAAGCAACATTTTTATAAAGCCAGAACAAGAAGTAGTCTCTTTCCTCCCTAAAATTTTTTTAAATTTTAAAAATGTCTCAACATTTTAAAACCTTTCTTTGTACTTAGGTCTTTAATTGTTGTAATTTTTTATTAAGTTCTTATCCTAGCGCATCAAGTTTACCTTTATAATTATAGTCTTGACTTAAAGTTCAAAAAATGTCGCCTGCCCTGCCTTAAAAATAGCCTTAAATTGTCAACTGCCTTTAAATTGCAATTTTTTGGCTTAATCTAGACTTTAAGAATATAAGCTAAGCTATTTCTTTAAGTCCAAGCATTCCAAAAAATTGTATATTAAAAAATAATTTATAAATTATATATTCAAAATATGTTCTCCCACATGAAGTTCCCTCCTTTTATTTCTTAAGCACAAAACCCAAATTCCAACAGGATAATGTATTAATTTTATTATTATTTATTATACATTTAGTTCTTATGGTTCCTCGCTTTTCGCTCACTGCACATAAGTTTCGATTGAACGCTGATCACAATCGCGAAGGCTGCCAAACGCTTCTATGCAAAGTGCCTGCGATTCCGCCTCTTCCTCGTCCAGCTCCTCCAGCTCCTCCAGCTCCTCCAGCTCCTCCTGCTTCTCCCGCTCATCTCCGGCTCCAAAGTGAAGAAGAGAACCTGTTGCCGCAGCTGGGCTGGGCTGGTCCTAACTATCAAGATGACCAAGGGGTGAACAAATTCATTCAGTCATTCATCGAAACAAATTGGTTGACTGATGATGACGACGACGCGATGCAGACGCAGAGGTGGAGCTGAGCTGGAGTCCAGGCTGTGGACCGGGAGAGGTATGCCAGCGACGAGCTTTAACTTGTCAATCTGGTTATGTCAATTTGCTGTTTGTTTTTGCCTGCCTGGGATCTCTCTTATGCTCTCTCCCGCCGCCTCTCCTAGGGGGACACAGGCTCCTCCATTTGCGTGTCCGGGGAACTGACTGGCAACAATTTCTTATTTATTCGTCGCCGGACGCATTTCCAATGCACACTCGTGTCATCCGATAAGCCGTCCGGGTCTAACAATTACTATCGCATAAATAACCGTTTACCAGGCGGCTGGGAGAGATCGGGAATCAAATCTACGATTGCCACACACGACACACAGACACAGCATACGGGGCGGCGGTGGCGACACAACCAAATCAATTTGTTCGCCGACTTTTTTCGGACGAACTTAACCCGAAACTGGCTGTTAAATGGATGTTTATTGCCGTGGCAAGGCAAGGGGGAAGAGCGAAGGATGGGGCAGGGGCAAAGGCAGGGGGCGTGGACCAATTTAGGCGGCAAATGCATGCGCAGAGACGTCGATATCAAAGCTGAAACTCAGGGGGCGAAAGGCAGGGCGAGCTGCTCCAAGTACACATGGAAAAAAGTGATCTAAAAGATGAGCCTAAGTTAGGTTTCTTTCCTATTAATTTAACTTTACAGCTTCTATAAATAATATTTGTTATATTTCTGTACAATAAATGAAATAAGAAATTACTTAAATAAATAAAATGCATTTTTCTGATTTCAAATAGGTTTTTCCCCGAATTCTTAATAGATGCCAAACTTCCAAACTTTATGGAAGTTTCTTCCACTGCATGTTGGGAAAGGTGTGTGCCGAGCAGATCACCTCGCTCGGTGGGTGTGCGAATAGATTCTCTGGGGTCCATGGCTTAGTCGCCACTTTCCAGCTTCAACTTCAGCTCCATCTCCTCCTCCCGCTTCAACTCCATCTCCAGCTCAGTCTCAAATCGCTGCACGCCATGCGGTGGGGCGTGCGGGCCAATTGGCATTTGCAACAATTGCATAAATTTCGCATTTTTATGACTGATAGTGTAAGAAATAGGCGTGGCACATGTGAGACGCTGCGGAGTGCGATACTCTGACTTTGGAGCTGCTCGCAATTGAATTCTTGGGGCCCCCGTGTCATACATGAAATATACCCCAATCCGCGGATAGTTGGACAGCTGGAATGCCCTGGATATGCTCTGGGGTCTCATCTTCCTCTCAGCTATCTTCCGGCGTTGATCAATTGGGGCGTTGCACGGGCCAGAGGACTCCTCAGCAGCGGCAGCACCGGCTGAGTAATGGCCGTCAAGCGCCCGCGGACATCATTTCCATAATGTCCTTCACAGGGCAGCTCGGGATGCCTGACTGCCTGCCTTCCTGCCTGCCTCTCAGGTGCACCTATGCCAGAGCTTGTAACAGATTTGTATCGCATTTTATATGCCACAATTTTCGTTTGATATTTATGTCGATAATAAAATTAAGATGATGAGCGAAATTGCACTCTGAGCGGTGCATGAAAGGGGCGGCACTTCCGAGGCTCCCTGAGCACACACACACAACTGCTGGAAGAGGAGAGGGGAGAGTTGGAGGTCTCAGCCCAACCCAACCCATCACATCACATCGCATCCGATCCCCGAGAGGCACGAACGCAGATGCTGGCAACCAATCAAGTGCAAGGGGCAGCTGTCGCAGCTCCAGAGATCAATCTTCGGTCATTTGCGCCGTTGTTCTTCCCGATTAACTCGATGAGAAAGCCCCCCGAAAAATTCTCCAGTGGAATTTCGTAATTTTCGGCCTGCCCCCAAGCATTTACAAAAATACAAAAAAGGATGTATACAAAATAAAGTGCAATGCATTGGTGAATATTGTTATTCATTTGCAAATGAATTAGACTTTATCTTGACCAATTGGGAGCTTAAAATATTAATACTACTGGAAAGGTTATAATATTTACTGGAGTTTTTTGCAACATTTATAAAGCAAAAGATTGTTTAAGATTGAAGGGAGAGTTCCTTAAGTGGTAGAGGTTGAATTTATGGAAAGAAAATCTGATCCATAAGACTGGCTTTACATTTTCTAAATAATTCAAAAGAAAGTAATAGAGTTCACAGAGCTATTCAAAATATAACATATTTATTTTCATTATTCTTATTAAAAAGTACCAATAACTATCTTAACTTAAAGCAGAAAATTCTGAACTAACTCTGAAACTTGACCTTATATGTATTTTAAACTATATTCCAAGCTTCTTTTAAAATGCCAACAAAAAACATTGATTAATTATATTTCAGCTCCCAAATGTTATGTTATTTATTTACTATAAAACCCTTTTTTAATTATTTAAAACAAACTCCTTGTAATAGTCAAAGTTCATGGCATTAATTTAACCAATTTGCAATCAGTTAGCTCTTGAGATTACAACAGGCAACCATTTGCATAGCCGTCGGAGCAATTTGCCTCAATTTCGATATGCTCTCGGGGTGCCGAAAGTTATTGAAGCCATCAGAAGCAAAGATCGATTGGATATGCCAGCCAAGAGCAGGTGAGATGGAGACGGAGCTGCTCCAGAGGATTCACCTTTCCCGGCGAAGGGAATCGATTCTGATGGGAGATTAGCAAAGCGCTGCGAGCTAAACATCCCAGCCGGGGCTAAGTCCCGTGTTCGGATATATCTGGAGTATCTATACTGGTTAATAACAATAATCAGGCATGGCGAGTACAAGCCAAGTACATGTCGCTGCTGCTCCTTGTGAGCGGGGTGCGAGGGGAGTGGAAATGGGAATGGGATTGGGGACTGGGAGTGGGGGATCTGGACGGGGGGGGGACACACATCCGGATGACGGCCATAACAACAGCTGTCAAAGGCCCAAAGATGAGCCCGATGACGATGATGAACAACAGTTGCACTTGGCGTAAAAATGTCAAGTGGAAGGTTTATTGTAGATTTTTCTAGTTTTTTAAAGGTGAATTGGTATAAATTATAGTTTCTTAATTATTTTGGTTAAATATATAATCGAAAAAACATAGTATATTATCTATAGATCCTTATATATTAAGGGAGACCCATTTTTCTAAAAGGAATACGGATTTTTAAGAAGAGAGAAGCAGAGCTTATTTATAAAAACAGAGGTAACTTAACCTCTTTCTTTATATTTAAATATTTTGCCTTATAAGAGATATTTTGGAAATATCTTTTCTACATATACTTTCCAGAGAAGTTTAAGGTTATTTTTGAAACCATTTCACAACTTTTTCTGAAGCTGTAATCATTTTATATACTAATAGTTTCTAAAGTAAACCCTTTCCCTTTCTAAAATATTTTATAAAATAAGTAAAATATTTTTAAAAACTTCATAAAACTTTGGTACATTTTTTTGTAGTGCTAAAAAAGGGCTGTGATAAATACTGCACTTGGGGGTACCTGTACCCTCTGCTGTACCTGCAGCAACAATGATTTCAATGATCGACTAGAGACGGGCGGCTGGGAATTTCAAGAGCCCCGGGTGCAAATTACCACGAAAACAATTTCTGTTGCTGTTCCTTTTGATGGTGATGTTGCTGCTGTTGCTGTTTCTGCTGCTGGTGCAACTTGCAACTTGCAACTGGAAAATGGCAGCAGCAACATTGGCGGCATCGGCGGCAGATTGCCAGGATAAAGTATGTCTGTTGAAAGCATGCGTCAGAAAGGATTGAGGCAGCGGATCATGATCATGATGCGACACAGCCGGAGACAGAGACACCAACAGGCTGTCAGTGGGATAGAAAGAGGAGGAGAGAGCTTGCAGCAGCTTCTGTTGCGGTTGCAGAGGCGTTGTCGTTGTCTAGCTGGCAGATGTCTGCAATGTTTTTGCCGCACTGTCATTGATGAAGCATAAAATTATGGGAGGCAACATGGACGTGCCTGTGGATGTGTGTGTAGTGCTCTTGGGAAAAATGCTAAGAAAATGGCCGCGCGATGGATTAAAGTCGGATGGTTGGCTGGTTGGCTGCTTGGATGGCTGAAAGAAAAAAAATAGTTCTGAGGGGGAAAAACGCTGGCAGTTGCAAGTGCATAATTAAGCCTTCCGCCAGCGTGTTTTGCATGGCCGCGATTTTGCACACTTGAAAGCCGATTGGCTGCCGTGATTGGCCAAAGTCGGAGCCACGAGTGGTTGTGGCCACCAACTTGAGCAACTGGCAACATCATGGCAAGTTGGTAGCCACTGGCGGTGGCGGTCAAGCTCATAGATCATTGCACTTGCTCGGCCGCATTCCAGCCTTGGGATGTACATGTATCGGGGAGCAAAAATCCGATAGTATTTGGCTGTAAAAGTGTATTAAATGGAAAGTACCTATCGAAAAACTTATCGAAAGACTTATCGAAAGTTAAGGTATCGAAAGGAATTCAATATCAATGATAATTATAGATTTATTTTATTTTAAAAGTGAGATAAATATCCAAACATTTGAATTCCTGTAAGATCAGGCCACTTATAGTTCCCAAAAGCTTTAAAACAATAAAAATATAACTAGTTATATAGCTTAGAAAACTAAATATCGATAACATCTAATCAAATGCTCAAGTTATCGAATCGATATAGCAGTTATTTCCCATTCAAAGCTTTCCTGCTTCGACTTATCCTGCTTCTCTCACTCTTTTTGGCATATGTCAGGCGCTCGCATTGTTCAATGACTTTTCGGAAATTTTTAAAACAAAAAATCANTTTCGGAAATTTTTGCAACAAAAAATCAGTAACAAGGAAATAAAAGAAAAGACAGAAAAGCCGCCAGCAGCATCAGGATCACAATTGGCAATTTTCGATAACTGTTGCAACACCTTGACACGGACACGCAATCTCCGAATCTTCGCCACCGCTGTCGCCCCCAGTCGCTGTGTGTGGCTCAGAGCAACAACAACTAAACAACCAACAACAACAACAACAACAACAACAATCAACAATAACAACAAAAATGAGCAGGACAACAACAAACACAGCAACACCGCTTGACAACTTGTAAGCAAAGTGAGTGAAAATTAGTGAAAACCTCTAAAAGCTGCCAGCCATATAAAGCGGTGAATGAGATTTTTCAACATTCTCTTTGGGGAAAAAATACCCTGTACTTGGAGTTTGATGGGATATTGGGCCAACTGTGAATATGGAGAGTTTAGTTTTACTTTAAATGGCATTATGAAATAATTTTAGTGAAAGATTTTTGGTCAAGTTAAATCTGTATACTAAATGGGGGAACATTTTCTAAATAACGAATCGAAAAATTAAATATATTTTCCTGTGTTCAGAGTTCTGTATAAATTAGTTAAAACGTATACTATTCTACCCAAAAATTTAAAATTATTTATATAATTTATTGTTGAAGTGCATAAAATTCACTTTAAAAATTCTATAATCCTTGTAGTCAGATTCAATTTGTTTTATGGTGAAATCATTGTATCTTGGATTTTTTTGTTAATATGTATTTGTATTATTTAAATTCCAAAGACTTGATTTATATACTTTTTCAGACTAAAAATTGTGTTTCTAAGCAGTTATTCTAGTAAAATGTAAATGCACCTGTGCTATTTAATTTGATTTCAATTTTATTGGATTCTTTATTATTAATTATGTAAGCTATTTATCTTTTTAAAATATAAAATTCCTAAAGTAGAAACGATAGCTTTCCACAGTTATCACTTTGTAAATAGTTTTTTCTTTTAGATTTAATTTTCTCCTATTTTTCCTTTTATAATTTTTAAATACTCTTTTCGTTCCTACTCAATCTTACGCTTTTCCCTGCGGATTATTAAGCTCAAGACCCGCTCATCTTCCACCTGTTTTAGGGTGTATCTGTATTTCATTCACCACGGCGGTGCCACTTTCTCCGCCGCTGCCACGGCCCGATCTTCCCCTGCTCCGTATTGGCCCCGTCGCATTGCGTGCCTGGCATTCTACCCACAGCGTTCTGGTCTCCGATCTTGGCCTGGCTCCGATGGACGGATGGTTTGGTATGGTTTCGCTCGGCTCTGTGTACTGACCGAACGAAGCGGCGTTCATATCCTGCGGACGTTCATAAACATGACAGTTTGAGCAATTTCCATCAATCACTTTTTTTGGCTGCCTTTATTTTGTGGGCTCTTTTCTTTCCTTTTTTTT
>VNJU01007603.1:0-23648 GCA_008042675.1 Drosophila seguyi | reverse complement strand
AATTATCATTAACAGACTACGCCTTGGACATACACAAATAACAAATGCACACTACATGGACAGATCACTTTAAAACACCTGCCCACTTTGCAACAATACACCGTTTGACATTCGACACCTACTAATGGAATGCACTTCACTTTCCCAACATAGATCACTTCACTTCTCCAATGTTAACCCAATCGAACTCCTATCCAACCCAACAAATACAAATTCCAACATTATTCTCTCATTCCTACGCAGAACCAATCTAAACATAAAATTTAGCTCTAAACTCCCAATGTAATCAAAAGAATGTTTGTACCCAGAACTCTACAAAACATAAAACCAATTTGTATATACTTCCACCAATATTGTTAATACACATATCGAGCGGTAGGTCACAGAAGCCAATGCTCTTTAGTTAGTTGTTTGTTTGTAACCAGCATTTGGCATTATATAAATAAAATAAATAAATTTTTGATAATACATGCATTACAGATCGTGACTTACAAAAAAAAATTAGTGCGATGAAGTATTATTCGTACAGATTCACGATTCGCCCTCAAGAAGACAATCTCATTTTGAGATGTGGCAAACTTTTCAATCAATACGCTGTAGACATGTATGCAAAAATAGAAACAGAACGTATTAATTACCTTCGATTCAATCAAGCAAATTTACGATCGGAAGAATATATACACTTGCGAAATGCAATAGTTAATGATGGTAATGCAAATGATATCGGAAGTTTAACAATATTACCATCCACATATGTCGGCAGTCCGCGTCACAATTCGGCTTCTTATAAAAAAATATATATATAAATATATATAAAAAAAAAAACGGCGATTTAAGTGTGTATTACCAGTTGCAGACATAAGTTTATTTATTATTTACTTGTTAATAGAGTATATTTCCTTTCTCAACATTTTGATTTCACTACACTTCTTTACACGTCCAACTTCTACTTTCGTAATGTACAAACTTAAAATTTTGCAGCAAGAATATGCATTCCGTTATTCTAAACGATCAAAAAGATCTTTTTATGAGCCACTGCGATCTTCACTTTGTGTTTACATTACACCTAAGAAAGAGCTTTTTATAATGTTTACTTCTTGTTTACTATAACTCCGAAAACGCACATAAAAAAGAGATTTTTATGACGTTTACTTTAGCTCAGAAAACGCTCAGAAAAGGGAGCCTATGTTTTCAAAGCAATGATTGGTGTCCGAAAACGCTTTTATTTATGTGTTTACTCAGAAAACGCTCTTTTAATGAATAAGATTTACTGAACCGGAAAAATATACGGTCACTAATGCGAATATGGAGGCGCACTTAAATTGCAAACTGGATTAAAAAAATGATTTTGTTTATTTGGACTTAATCAGTTGACCGCTGCTGTATATTTGTCAATGTTTTTGGAGATAAGGAGTACTTGTGAACATGTTTCTGCATTAGCCGTTTGCCAACGCAGAATAGCGCAGACAACGAGAGGCGGAAAAAATTATCAAAAATCGGAGCGTCGACCTGCAGTCGAATATGTATGTAATTGCAATGGACTGATTGCCTATGCTTGCCTATAGCAACGCTCAGGATAGAGCAGAAAGAGCAAACTAATCAATGTACGCATTAAGTCCCCGTTGTTGTACCGTGCTTTTTGGATTTATTTATTTGTAGTAGCAGTGGACTGTAATTGTAGAATTTTTTAGTTTTACGTTTTGGAATAAATATTTGTTATTATGGCTGTCAGCCGATGGGGTACACAGGGTGATCAACGGATAACCGTGTCATCTGCCGCAACTGTGTGACACAACAAATGAGGGCGAGACCAATCTCGGCAACTCACATTTTATCGGGAACCGATGATGACGAGCTGCCGATGTCATGTAAGGACAACCCAGATCCGTCGCGAACCGAGGGGAGAGCAAGTAGCACTCCCCAATCCAACCACAAGGGTGGGGCACAGCTGGGCACCACCGAAGAAAAGAACATTGCACAGCTCACACACCAGTAAAGAGCGAGTTTCAATAGAGCAAGCTTCATCCTCGGCAAGAATGTCAAGAATTAGGCTGAGGACAAAACAGAGCCTCGAGATGCTGAGAACAAGGCCCAATTCCTTGCGGAGATCGTGAAATACGAGGGATATCGAAAAGCGAACAAGGCGGAGCTCCGGCCATCTCCGGCGAAACGCAATCGCTCGAAAAAAGTGAGCGAGAGCGCACCTAAGAGTGCGAAGGACCCACAGGGCAAGCCAAGGGCGACAACCTTCGTCAGCAAGGCGAAGAAGTTTTGTGAGGTGGCCAGAGACATTCTGGCTATGGCTCTGGTGGACGAACTCCACGACGGCATTCGTCTGCTGTCGGAGAAGTGGGAGGTGATTGAGATTGACAGGTTGGTTGCCGTGCCGACCGGCCCCATCCACTCCTTCGACTCCTCAGACGTGGTCAGGGGGCACCGGGTCATTAGGTGCGACGATGGGTTCTCGAAGACCTTTCTGTCGGAGTGTGTGGCCACGACAGGGATATTCCGAATAGACCCAGAACCCGCATCAGGTACCGAAGGGGCAGACTGACTATGTAAGGGTGATCGCCTGTCTGAGAGATCAGAACCCGGATGTCCATATGGAGGACTCGACCATCCTAAAGGCTGAGAAAGAGATGATGTGCCATAAACCAACGCTGATTACCGCAGCTTGAAGCCAACGATCGCAAGGTCCGGTACGGCATACGGAAGGTCAAGATCAAGGTCATCCTTGCCGAGCCGGACGAGATACTAGAGAAGGTCGATGACACCAACAAGTTGTTGGACGATATGGTCACCGACGACAAGTCACCGACGACAAGTTCCCCAACCAACGCCGATGTCGAAACTCGCGCAGATTAACCTGAAGCGCAGTAAACGTTCTTCAGCAAATCTGACGATCCTTCTCAGGGAGAAGGATATCGACATCGGACTGATACAGGAGCCTTGGACGAAGGACAAGCAAGTCGCTGGCCCAAGGATCCCATGGTACACAGTACTGTGCACCAACTCGGTGGGTAGGTCGAGAGCATGTATAGTAATTAAGAATCATTTTAACGCTTTTCTTTGTTATAATCTCAGCACACCAGATCTAGCAGTAGGCATATTCGTGACAGCGGATCGGAGCGGAGTATTTATCACCTCTGCCTACATGACCCACGGCGCACTATGGCTCATTAGACACTTTCGCTTTACTAAAATCGTGACTCTTGATCCAGTTGAGATATTTTCATAATTTTTTTTAATGAAATGTAATTTTAATACCTTTCGATTAAGTGGTCATACAATATGGTGTGATAAATAGTAAATTTTATAATCGAAAATTAATGTTTTCTGAACAATACTTTTCGTTTCCTTTCTCTTAAAATGCACACACATTACAATAAAAAAATTAAAACAGGTAGCTATAACTTACTAGAACGCAGCAAATTTTTTTCTTGACCAATTTTCAACTATTTATGGACTTTTTGTTCTAAATAATCATTCAATTTTACATCATTTAATATTTTTGTATAATTATTCATTATACATTCATTTCATATCATTAAATGTCCTTACAAAGTCAGGAAATAAAATACAATCCGCCAATATAGAAAAAATGCACGCCCGCCACACAATTTCGTATTGTGCTTGTAGCAGAATTTGCACGAAACCGCGCATTTTTTACGCTGGGTTGAAAGTATCTTATGCTTTGAAATTTCTTAGGTGCAAGTAGTCGCAAAATGTTTTTTTAATATGATAAAGGACATATTCAAGAACAACACCTCATACGCCAAACCCAGCAACCGTGGAAAACTCATTTTTTACATTCCGTCAAAGTTGAAAAATAGGTGAAAAATGGTAATTCGGTAAAACAGGTATGGCTGAATGTGCAAAAGATATTATAATTTTATTCTACCTTCGTTTTACCAACACTTGATTGCTCTTTCGATAGAGACCATAACCAAGCCGGTCGGTTACATATTTTACCTAAAAATCGACCGCAAAGTCTGCATTTTGCTAAAAAAAAACTACCTGCTTTTTGTGCAACCCAAAAAAGGTTCAACTTTGAACACGTGTAACTTCTTAAATGTTTAACCGATTTGAATGATTTAATTTATTCAGCCCTTTTTAACTATTACCTGTCGAATGCAATAACAATTTTTACGATCATACAAAATTTGATTTTTGTATAGTATCTCTATCTTTTGAGCCATAGTGCGGCGATACGGCCCCGCCTGAGCCGGTCGTCAAGCTGATGCAATGGGCCAAAGACACAAAGACGACCCTAGTGCTGGGATGCGACGCGAACGCGAGGCACACTCTCTGTGGAAGCTCTTAAACGAACGAGAGACTCTTTTTGAAAATATTATTTGTCGTAACGTTATTATATGTAAATATAAACTTCAGGGTTGAGAAGAGGTGGTTCCTTTTGCCTTACAAATATAACATGGTAATTATAAAGTCGAGAATTGGAGGGTGTCGACTAAACTGTCATCTTCGGACCAAAGATATATTTTCTTCGAATTATCGCGCCGTAGGTAAGCCGCTACCGAGACGAAACTGAAGTAGGACAAACTGGGACAAATATGGCGAAATTGTCCACTCAAAGGTCAGTAATAGTAGGATAAAAGTATAATCCTCCTTAAAGGCCCTCGACAAGTAAGTAGAGGACCTAACTAACATCCTGAAAAACGCCTTCGAAGTACCCACCATGGTGGACCATGGAGCTGAACGATCTCAGGAAGAGAGTGCGAAAATCCTTCAACACAAGCTATTACACCAAAAAATGGGAACCATACAAGGAAGCACAGAAAGCGTACAAAAAGGCAGTATACGAAGACAAAAGTGAGTCCTGGAGGAGTTAATGCAAGTCACTAGAAGATACGGATGACTGCAAACAAATTTAATCCCGGTGGCTAAGGAAAATAAAAATAAGCTAGATTCGGAGCGCAAAACAACAGCACGACCGTTCGCTATGAATATATAAACGAATATGAGCAGCCACAATTGTTTTACGTGTCACGGTCGATATTTCTTGCATCCCAGCAATGTTCACGCTAGAGGCAAAGTGATCCCGTACGCTCTCCCTCTTCCTCGGGACTTTTGAGCTTCTAATCCGCTCACCCAATCTAGCTTTAAGTCTTTAGTTACTTGTTCTATTTACCTACTCTACTAATGCACTCACGTCGGGTAAAACCCCAAAAAGTTTCTTCGTTATTTTATTTATCGAGTGCAGGTGCATGTGCCCAGCATATCACACTAGGATGAGTGTCATTCTAGTCTGAGGAACGGCTTAGGTGGTGCCGTTTCGTCGTCGGCCATGGCTGTTCCAACCAACATTAAATCTGGCCTTTGCTAGATCTGAATTGCTAAGATTGGGATGTAAAATAATTCTAAGTTGTTTTAAGTGATTATATCGGACTTATTTAGGAAAGTGCTTTTCAATATTTAGCCTAAAATATTGTTAGTAAAGCAATAATTAATGAGCCAGCTATGGATATTTCGTTTTCAAAATAAATAGATAAATAGATAATTATATAAAGTTATAAATTACTATGTAAAGGTATGTACAGTGGAGAGCAAAAGTGATTCCACGATCAATGTTTTCATGTTTGAGCGCACATAAAAACTTTTTTATTGAACACCTTGTTTAATTCGAACAACTTGGCATATATAGCAAACTAAAAAAAAAAAAAGAAATAGTTTTGATTTAAAAACAAGCGGCTTGAACTCAGTTTTGCAAAATCGGTTATTTTTGGAAATTTCTTTTCGTCAATTGATTTGCGGCTTTAACGTTAAATGACTTTTTTTCCTTGTCAGAATGCAGAAAATTACTCTTTTGCACAAGTTTATAGTTGATTTGTTAAAATTTAAAACCCTAGTCCTTAACTATTTGCTAAAAAGTTAAAAAGCTGTCATTTGATAAAGAAAATAACATTGCCTCCCTAACTAAAAATTGGTGTTCGACAAGAAATAATACTGTTAAGCTACAATTAGTTAATCAGAGGGTTTCAAGATGTAAAAAACCCAAAATCTTTGTGCTTAAAAAAAGTAGTCACCGTCGCCTTATGACGCCTATAATAAAAAAAAATTCTAATACAGAATTAAATAGAGCGTAAGTCAATGTATAGCTAGAACAGCGCTAGGTAGGATTGGTTACACCCAGCAGCTTTATCCGAAAAAATGTTAAGGTTCAACTAAGAAACAAATAGGCGCAAAAGAACTGCACAATATAAGACAGGAATCGTGTAATCTGGTTCGAAAAATGTAAGGTTAATCGTTTTTAATCAGATGGAAAGCAGTACTGTTGGCGGAGACCTGATGACAAGCTTCAAAGGGTTCATGTGAAGCATACCGTTATACATTGAGGCACAACATAACGTTGAACCGTTGCACAAAATTGACGGAATTACGCGAAAGGAAGACTATTTGAGCATTTTGCAAACCTATCTTCCCAATTTTCTTGAGCAGTGTGCGTACCAAGAGCAGGAAATCACTTTTCAGCATGATTGGGATACCAAGCAGACAGCGAAATTTGTTAAAGAATGGTTTTAAAAACCAACATTTTAAGATGCTGGAATGGCCAGTGCACAGTCCCGACCTTAATCCGAATGAAACCTATGGTCAATTGTAAAGCGACGGCTCGGACAGTTTCTCTGAAACACTTAGATCTGTACATTCAAGTGGCCTGTGTGACACCAAGCACGTGCTTGTTTGTGTTAGGTGTTAGTAGGCGCGAAAGATGAAAATATGGCAAAGGAATTCGAGGAAGTAACTACTGGCGTGCTGCCAGATTGTTTGCTTGCATGCGTACTAAGTGGGTTAGTATTAACATTTTTGGTTTAGGAAGGCTATCTACGTTTGAAATTATTATGTACAAATCGTTATAGTTTGCACATAAGGCTCTAAAGGGTTCATGCAATTGAATGGTGCAGCACTAAGGGAATATAGCAAATTCTAAGAATTTTTCATTGATATTTAAGGCTGCATGAGGCGAAGCGCATAGGGCCCGATAGTAATAATACTAATATTTAAAGAGGTTCGCCTAAACCGCAGCTCCGTAGCTGACAATGGGTCTCACCATAGCAACATACATCCACAGTAGGATTTTTGGAGACACTCCCCAGTTTTTCCCTGCAAGAGTTTCTCAGATCATTAGGGCCATAGTCTCCTGCGAACAGAATGTTCCACATGCTGTCAGTAATCGCTTATCTAGTATGACTTCCAGATATTTGACTTCAGTGGAGATTGGTATTTCTTCGACCCCAATGACTATGGGCCGAATGGATTTCAGCTTGTAGCGATTGGTGAAGGCGACAACTGTGGTTTTTGCTGGAATGATGTTCAGCCCCACGTCTATCGCACAATGTGCTCTCAAAATTGCCTTTACATATCAGAGTTATGTCATCGGCATAGCCTTGACAATCGAACCCATTTGCTGTAAGTTTATTTAACAGCTCATCCACCACTAGGCTCCAGAGTAATGGTGATAGGACACACATTGTTGACAGTGACTTCCGCTATTCTGCTATCGAGGATTGCGCCCAGCCAGGTCGTGAGCCCCGACTCTACTCCCCTTCTGTAACGTGCAACGTTCATAAGGCACTGTTCGACCAAGATCTGACTTCGCGGGGCACGCTATAGGGTCCGGCTCTAGCTCGTCGGCTTTGGGGGTAAAATCTTGCTAGGTCTGATCTGGCATTGGCTTATTATTTATTAAGCAAGAAATTGAGCGTACTGCGACTGCATACGAATAGATATCGCTAATCGGATAGAGAAACGTAACTTCATTCCAGAAGATATAGAGTGTAGATATAAAAAGAGGAAAGAATTTCGGTAATGAGATGTAGATGTTGTTACGTCATCGTATACCCGCCCAACCAGTGATCGCCATTTTCGAGCCTTACTCGGGTGATCCCTTTTAATACCCCTTACGACTGCGCCGAGTTAAAGAAAAAAGATTACTCCATGATTTCGATAGTATACATTTTAATTAGATAAAGTAAGTCTTACAACATAGTAAAGGGTTCAAGATATAATTTCCTAAGCAATGCCTTCAGCATCAGAAATAATAAACAAAATCAGAAGCAAAGAGTAGAAAATTATACGTATTAGGTGGTGGTGCATGCTAAATTATTCTTAATATTTATAACTAGTAATTTATTCTAGGTATAAACTTTTTGAAATTTTCATCATTGGTCTCCTATTTAGGATTTCTAATTAATACTTAAATTTGTATAATATGACCTACATTTTCTTCATATTTCTTAAATTATTCTTTTCAGTTTTCACCGCATCTCGTTTTCTAGCTAGGATTTAGTTTGAATTTTACATCAACAAAGTATTTATTCTTTCAACTAATAAAGTTCGATTTCGTTTTCTTTTCGGTTTTAAGTAACTTTTAAAATAAATTCATATTAATTTTTAAATTGTTAGTTAATTTTTGTTTCACTTTTAATTGGCCTGTGGGCATTGAGTGGCGACATTTATTTAATTAAATACTTGCAAAACACAGTTAAATTTTCCAGCGACGAAAGATCTATCTCCCGAACGTTGGCTGTAAAAGAATGCGACTCAAGATCGCTATGGGTTAATTAACTAAATGGTGTCCACAACTTGCAGCCAGCTAAACCTTTTCCAAACTGTATTCTAAAACCTAAAACCGAATGCATGTATGACGCTTAGCCATTAACAAAATGTATTCTACTCTGCTGAATCATTTCCTCGTATAAATTCTTCGATTTGAAAAAAAACTTTTAAATATACATATTAATTTAATCAATTATTTTTGTGTTGTTTAATTCCGTTGCAATTCATTTCGTCACTCATAAATACATTTTCAGCTCTGTTATTGAGGGGTCACTGTGTTGGGCTGAAAAGCCAACATTTCCTAATCGGAGTCGAACACAATTTTCATCCTAACCCCTCTTACAAATCGCGTTCGGGAACCAGTTAGTCCTATAACTATCTTTTGCCGCTTTATTGGCCATGGCCGGCTGCATTAATAACGTCGGGGATTACATCCGCACTATTTATTTGCTATTCATCCTTAGCTAGAGGCTACACTGTCGGGTTTGTTCGACTCTTCCTCGGTGCTCCGCTGGACGGAGGTGCTCCTCTGGTCGATGGCTTAAAGCGGCTCTTTCAGCCGCCTATCTAGGTCTGCGCCTACCTAGGCAATGTTGCTGCTGATGCGGAGTCCGCTGCTCTCCGCTGATGGAAAATTTGGCAACCGCCGAGCCGGGCTGGCGTTGCTGCCGCTGGACTGGAGTAGCCTGTTGATTCCTCGTCAGAAGGGGTGCTCCTCTGGACACTACCTATTTCAAAGGTCGCGAAACACAGATGCTGTCAGAATTATGACAGAAAAATATTGGCACTTTAAGGCTTACCTTGCCTTTCGCCAACTTAAAAAAAAAAAAACAAATTTAAGAAAATTTTCCCTCGTGGGGAAGAGGTACTATTTCGGTTATTTTGGTTATGTTCAACTATATTTAACCCGCACTCGATTAAAACGCATGTGGTCGCTTCGGAATTTTCCAAGAAATGAACTAGACCGGATTTGGAGCCAGGTCGGTGAAGTTGGCCGTGGTACTAAAGCTAAGCTTTTAGGTTGCGACTCTGTTACAGCTGCTCACTATCGGTTGCTCCGATGCAGCTGAAGCTGGAGTACAATAAATTGCAACGCACTATTTGCATTTATAATTGATACTTTCAGGCCAAAATATGTATGTGCGTTACAACGCTTCAGGCGCCGTTACACTTCTACGGAATGCTCCTACCATATCATCATGGGCTGTGTTATCAAAAGCACCTTCTATGTCCATAAAGGCAAAAGAGCTACCTCTTTGGCCTTTACGGAGCGCTGGAGACTGTCAACGAGGCTCAGGTGAGCCGATTCTGTGTTGACTTCCCTCTGTTCTGTAGGCATGCTGATGGGCCTGGAGTGCTAGTTTCTAATGTGGTTTTCCACAATCTTTTCAAGGGTTTTCAGCAGGAAGGAAGTTAGGCCTTAAGGTTTTGGGATAAAATGGGTCTTTCTTTCTAACCTTTGGGATAAAGATCACCCCAGCCGTTCTCCATGCCCAAGGGTGTAACCCACAGCTAGGCATCCCCTGAAAACACTCATAAGGAACAGCATTAGCTGTTCAATACCCTTTTGAAGATGGATGGGAATGATGCCATTCATCCCCGAAGCCTTGTATGAACCCACCTAATCCTTTGCTCAGTTACGATTGCTGCAGCCAGGCTCCATGTTGGGTCTCCCGATGGGATCCTTTCATAACTGTTGTCTACATTGGAGATGGTTCTGCACAGAAGGAAGTGAGTTTGCAGAAGAAGATTCGCCTTTTTTGTTTCCTCATCCTCTGTATAGAAACCAACCGCACTCTTCAGGCAAATTTCAGATCTATGGTGGAACAGAATTTCCGAAAGTGAGCACGCTTACTATACCGGATTTCTATGCTGTACTCTGTCAGCTTTTTGGTGTATAACTCCCAAGTGGCGCTGTTCTTCTGAGCTGTGTTAAACAGCTTCCTGACCTCTGCGCGAAGTAGCCCAATTTTTTTTTCCACTAGGGATGGTCCCTGCTGGACTCTACAGTTTTTTTCGGGACAGCTTGCATGATATGCACCCAAGATTGTCGCCCTACTTCTCTGAGGAGTTGCTCAAGATCTTCCGGAGAAGATACTCTCTTACTCTGGTTCAGTCTGCTCAGATTTAATTCCAGACTGGGCTGGCCGCTCAGCCTGGAAAAACCTATCTGAGCCTTTCGAAAATAAACGAGCGCTGGTGAACAGCCAACTAAAGAAATTACTGAACACGCAGTCCATCTCACACGAATCCTCCGCTGCCTTGAAGGAGCTGCAAAGCACAATCCAAAATTGCCTCACATCCCTAAATATGTCCGGCCTTCCTACGGAAGGTGTTTTTACGTATCGAGTGCATTTCAGGTTTAAGCCACCCCCCTTCGAGCATCGGCCATCCCACAACTTTTCGAAAAAATCATTATCATTGCTGCACCTATGTAGAGCAATAATTTCTCCATATCATCATGGATTCATATAGCTAAGATCAACGACAACTAATTTTTGGAACTCACTTCGTTCATAATAAAGGGCTTCCATGAAAACTTTCAGACAGACGTAATCTATACTAATAACACTAAAGCACTCGACTTTGTTAACCATTCTTCCCTCGTTCGGAAACTCGATCTAATAGGATTTCTGGTTAATCTTAGATGGATATCAAGTTATCTGAATGGCAGGACAAGAAAGGTCCTCTACGAAAACCACTTTTCTAATGTTCTCAAGGTTACTTCTGGCGTCCCGCAAGGAAGCCATTCAGGTCCCTTGTTGTTTACAATATTTATTAACGACCTGCCCGATGTCCTGACTAGCTCCAGAGTACTTATGTACGCGGACGACGTCAAACCTTGCGTGCAATATATGATCGCGCCGTGCCAGTCTGATTTAAACAGCTCTAAATGCAAGCTTATGACATTTTCTCGTGTCGCTCCCAAGCTTGCTTACACGCTCAACTGCTGCTCTTTGGAAAGAACTGATGATTTGGGTGTCCGTCCTGACTCTAAACTTGACTTTATTGACTATATTTCATGGATTGGATTTATTACACGTTGGTCAAAAGAATTCAATGACCCTTACGTTAGGTTAGGTTAGGGCGGTGACGGCCGGATCGAAGAGCCGGGCCGCCCACTTAAGCCAGAGGAGGCTCCTTGTGATGCCGCGTAGGCTTAGATCCCCTGTTTGCTACTGGTTCTCATGGACCGCTGACCAATCCTAAGTTAGAGAGGACCAGCCCGATCATTGGATAAAACGGGTAATCTGCCTCGGTGATGCCTCGCATAGCTCGGCGAGATCTACAAGGGTGAAAGAGTCCAGGTACTGCAGTCTACGTCTGCTTAGGGCTGGACAGTGACAGAGGAGGTGAGTTACTGTCTCTTCCTCCTCCTCATCCCTACAGCTTCTACAGAAGTCGTTATGGTGCACCTACAGCCTGGACGCATGCGTACCAAGTAGCAAGTGACTAGTGAGAGCCCTAAAGGCAAAGGCGCAGCTTTCCCTGCTTAAAGACAGTAGCTCCTTGGAGCGCTTCGCTGATCGGCATGGACAGACCATTCTAGCGTGGCGGCAGGAGATTAGGTTTTCCCATTTCCTGTCCGCGAGGAGACGAAAGTGTTCCCTACAAAGTAGTCTGCGTGCCTGCCTGGGCATGTCAACTAGCTCCCTCTCCGGCAGAAGAGGGAAGGTTGTACCCTCCCGGGCTAACTCATCGGCAGTGCAGTTTCCCTCGATGTCCCTATGTCCTGGGACCCAGCTGAGGTGCAGGTCGTACTGCTTCGCCATCTCGTGAAGAGATCTGCGGCAGTCGTTGATAGTCTTCGAGTTAGAAGAGATGGATTCTAGTGACTTCAGGGCAGCCTGACTGTCAGGGAAAATGCAAAGGGGAGCTCTGACCATAGTGGGCGGAAGCTGATCAACGGTTTCTTTGATGGCGTAAACTTCCGCCTGAAAGACGCTGCAGTGGTCGGATAGCCTAAGCCCAGGTGCTCGGAGTATATGCCTGCTCCCACTCGGCCGTCCAATTTTGAGCCATCCGTGTAAATGTGAAGGGACCCTAGGGGTCCAAGGGCTCCTAGGTTCCATTCCGTTCTGTCGGGGATGTAAACCTGGAAGGGTGTGATAGGGTGTTCAGTGGGGACACAGTAGACAGTGTCTCCCTCAGTGAGGTGTGGGGCAGAGCCGAGGTTCGTGCGTCCGAAACTTGATCTTTTCCACAAGCCCGCACCCTTCAGCCTTAGTGCCGAAAGTAAAGCAGCCATCTCTCCCATTATCTCAATTAGGAGGATGTCCAGGAGAACGTCCAAGGCGTCTCCCGGAATCGTGCGCGGGCCGCTTGTCATGCAGATGTCAGCCATGCGTTGGGTTTTCCTAAACTTGCCCAGGCAGATGGTCCGTTTTAGAGCTGGCCACCAAATAGCCACCCCGTAGAGGAGTATTAGGCGAATGATAGCCGTGTACACCCAACGGACAATTTTAGGGGTCATACCCCATTTTAGCCCTATCGCCTTGCGGCAGGTGTAGAGAGCGATTGTGGCCTTTTTGACCCTTTCTCGTCCGTATTTAGGCGCCAGTCTAGTTTTTTGTCCAGGATTAGACCTAGATATTTGGCCTGATTTTTAAGGGGTAGGGGTATCCCACAGAGCTTAGGGGGTAGGTTAGGTTAGGTTAGGGCGGTGAGCGACAGGCTCGTAGAGCCGGGCCATCCACTTGAGCCTAAAGAGGCTCCTTGTGATGACGCAGAGGCTGAGATCCCCGTCTGTAGCATGTTCTCATGGGCCAAAGACCAATCGCAAGATCCGCGAAGACGAAGTGGTCCAGGTATTTCAGCCTTCGTCTGCTTAGGGCTGGACAGTTGCAAAGGAGGTGGAGAACAGTCTCCTCCTCCTCCTCGTCCCTGCAGCTTCTGCAAAAATCATTGTGGTGCACTCACAGTCTGGACGCATGTGTGCCAAGCAGCCAGTGACTGGTGAATGCCCTAACGGCAAGGGCGCAGCTTTCCCCGCTCAGTGATAGTAGCTCCTTGGAGCGCTTGGTGCATCGGCTAGGCCAGATCAATCTAGAGTGGCGGCAGGTTGTGAGGTTTTCCCCCTTTTCTGTCCGCCAGAAGTGGAAGTGGAAATGTGAAGGGACCTCGAAGGTCAAGGGGGTCCCAGGTTCCATTCCGTTCCGTCCGGAATGTGAACTTGGAAGGGTATGATTGGATGATCAGAAGGGACACAGTAGTCAGTGTTCCCCTCAATAATGTGTGGAGTGCAGTCGAGATTCGTGTGTCCAAAACTTTCTCCACAGGCCCGCGCCATTCATCCTTAGTGCCGAGAGTGACGCGGTCATCTCTCCTATTATTTCAATAAGGAGGATGTCCAGGAGAACGTCCACTGCGTCCCCCGAAGTCGTGCGCAGGCCGCCTGTTATACAGATCTCGTTGAATCCTTCTTAGTTTGCCCAGGCAAGTGGACCGCTTGAGGGCAGGCCACCAGATTGGAGTATCGGGTGGATGATAGCCGTGTACAGCCAACGGACAATTTTTGGGGTCATTCCCCATTTTAGCACGATGGCCTTACGGCAGGCATTGAGCGCGATTGTGGCTTTTTTTGCCCTTTCGTCCGTGTTAAGGGACCAATCGAGTTTCTTGTCTAGGATAAGGCCTAGCTACTTGGCCTGATTTTTAAGGGGGAGAGGTACCCCGCAGAGCTTAGGGGATACCACATTGGGGACTTTGTATTTCCTCGTAAAAAGGACCAGTTCAGTCTTTGCTGGGTTTACTTCCAGCCCGCTTTTGGCAGTCCAATCCGCCATAAACCGAAGGCTGTTACTCATCCTGTCATAGAGGGCTTGCGGTAATTTACCCGTGAACGCTAAAGCCACATCATCCGCGTAAGCGACAACCCGACAGCCGCCCTCCTCTATACCCTGTAGCAGTTCATTGACCGCCACATTCCATAGGAGAGGGGAGAGTACTCCACCCTGGGGTGTGGCTCTGTTGATTTGTCTGGAGATGGTTCACCCCCCAAGTGTTGCCTTCATTGTTCTGCTACGCAAGATCCGGTCGATGAGACCCACTGTGTATTGATCAATCCCCAGCTTAGTCAGTGCCGTCGTAATTGAGCTCGGGAGAATGTTGTTGAAAGCGCCCTCTATATCCAGGAAGGCGACGAGTGTGAACTTCTTTTCGTGGAGTGATTTTTCTATGATACTGGTGAGTGAGTGGAGTGCTGTCTCTGTTGCTCTGCCCTTCCTATACGCGTGTTGTGATCCTGATAAGGAAGAGTGGGGAATGTTAGTTCTACGATGCAGACTAATGAGTCCCTCCAGCGTCTTGAGTAGAAACGAGGAGAGGCTTATCCGCCTGTAGTCCTTAGGCGTGCAATGCGATGGCATGCTTGCCTTTGGGATAAATACAACTTTCGAGCGGAGCCAGCCTTTTGGAATGACTCCTGTTTCGAGAATAATCGAGAAGATTAGTCGAAGCCAGGACGTGGATAGCTCGTCTGCGTAGCTAAGCTGAGCAGGTATCATGCCGTCTACCCCTGGGGATTTATAAGGGTTGAAGCTGTTAACTGCCCATTTAATGTTTCTATCAGTGAGAAGGTAGGCCTTTTCAGACGGGCCCCGCCGTGTCGGGGGGTTAGGTGGGCTGCTCTGAGAGGAGCTTGCGGAGAAGTGAGCATCCAGGAGAACCCCAAGGGTTTCCTCGATGAAGGTCGTCCAACTGTCGTCAGGCCGCGTCGTCGAGAGTACCTTCCGCAGTCTTGATGCCTCTGAGTAATCCTGGATTCCTGAGCAAAAGTCGGACCAGACCCTTCTGTATAAGGACAAGTTAATCTTATAGAGGCGCCACGCTGCGTCCGTGTTGGCGCTTAGGGCTAGATTGAAAAACTGCCTCGCGGTCTTCTTGAGGCAGCCTAATTCTTTACACCACCACGGTGGTTTCTTCCCCGTCTTCCCCCCATTCCTACTACGGGGGCAGGACCTGTCTAGAGCCGTGCTACAAGCTACAGTAGTAGGATTTGGTTGGGGCTGGAGGGGGTTTAAGGATCTTACTCAGCTGGGATCTATATTTCGCCCAGTCAGTCCTCCAGGGGTTCCGGAAAGTGACTGGGTTGAACCTTTCGAAGCCTAGCATAAATTGGATGTGTCTGTGTTCAGAGAAAGAGTGCTTCTCCAGCACCCTCCACGACTTCAGGGTATCCCTGAGGGATACAGTAAGAAGGGTGATATCTAGTACCTCCCTGCGATTTTTAGTGATAAAGGTGGGTTCGTTACCCGAATTTCCCACCAGTAGGTAAGATGAAAGGATAAAATCAAAAAGAGACTCACCCCTGTCATTGGTGTCAGTGCTGCCCCACTAATGGTGGTGGGCGTTGGCGCCCAATGATGAGGCCAAGACTCCGCCTTCTGCAGTCCTCGGTGATCAGCCTCATGGTTGGAGGGATGGCGTCCTGGTCGTGTCCCAGGTATGCTGAGCAAATCCGGAGGGATCCACTCGGTCCCTCTAGATCTGTCTATAGTCGGCTGTCCTCAGCCCTAGAATTCTGTCGCCACAGATCCAGGGCTCCTGGATGAGGACAGCGTCGATACCACCTTCTGCCAGGTGGACGAGTAGGGCAGCGGAAGCTGCTTTACTGTGGTGGAGGTTTATTTGCAGAAACGTCAGAGACATTCTGCTTCTTAACCTCCACCACAGTGATGTCGGCGTACGAGGTCGGCCCGTCAAGCTCGTCCTCCTCCTCGGACATACCGACGCTACGCAAGCCCTTGGCGAGCTCGCTCTCCTCCGAGACGTACCCCTCCAGGATGTCCTCCTCATCGGACAGTCCTTCGGGCGCCTCCTCGATGCAAGGACCCTCAATATCTGGGTCCTCCTCTTTCTGGCCCTCCTTGGCGTCGGCCTTGTAGACCCTGACGGCTACGCTATCGAAGCCGTTTTTCTTCAGCGCCTCGACTGTCCCCTCATTGAGAGTCAGGACAACCTGGCGCCTCGGACCGACGGCCTCCTCAACCTTGGCAACTCGCAAATCAGAGGAGGGAAGGTGGGGGTTGCTCAGTTGCAGAAGCTTGAGAATTTTCTCAGGCTCCGCAGGCTTGTGCGAGGGCCACGCCCTGGCTCTTGGCTTGCTGGGGATCTTGTCCCAGGTGACAGCCGCGAGCTTCGCGCCTGGGAATACTTTTCCCAATCTCGCGATCGCTCTCTTGTAGAAGGTGACCGTCTCCGCGTCTTCGCATGCGATCACCTTTACTCCTCCTTTATGCCAGCCGGCATCCTCGCAACGGAGCAGTGCGCCACCCGACGCCAACAGCTCCTCCATTAACCTGTTGTGCAGTTCCCCAACAATCCACCGCCACTGGTCCCTGAAGATATGTCCATCCTTTCACGTACCGAGTAGAAATGGTAGATCCTTTATTCCCTTAGTGTTTCGCCATTGTAAACCGTCCTTTGAATTCCATTAACCCTTAGAGTTTTCTGTGCAAATTATAATGATTTGCACACAATAATTTCAAACGTAGATATCCTTCCTAAACTAAAAACACTAATATTAGCCCACTTGGTACGCATGCAAGCAAACAATGTGGCAGCGCGTCAGTAGTCCTTTCCTTGCTGGCTGTGCGACAACATAGTGCATTCCAAGTGCATTAGTGTTGGGGATTCGACGGTAGACGATGTAAGAAAAAACATCGGTCTGCGGTACTGTTGTGAGGCCTGTTCCGAGATTGAAAGGGAAATGATGTCTTTTATGTGGCAAACCAAAAACGGTTTAAAAGACGTATTATTAAGTTTTAGTAAAACTCAATATATGTTCTTGGCGCAAGGTACTAAATTTAATAGCCTAATAGCAAGAAAGATTCGGCATCCGAATGTGCCGCTGGAGGGACCACGCCCCCGGTGAATAAAGACAATCAGTCTGTATCGCCAAAAGCCCTTATAGCGTCCCACTTTTGAAACAGATTTTTGTTGCGCGGCTCTCCCCTTCTCAGACATCGGAAGATGTAATTGCCTTTATCCCAGGCAAAACTGGAGTCGAAAATAACAAGAAAAAGGTGGAAAAATTCAAATTTTCTTATGGTAGGGACATTTCATCTTTTAAAATATATGTCCCTAAAGAACTCTTTGACAATATATGCTCTAGCAATTTCTGGCCAGCAATAGAAACGGCGGCTTGTGGGAATAAAGCTTCCCAGGCCGGACCAGACCACTGCGCCTTCTACGTCATCCGCTCCAATAAAACTGACAAATTCCCTCTCTATTTCCTATCAGAATGCAAAAGGTTCACGTTGTAAGCTTCCCAAATTATATTCTGATAGTCTCTCGTTTGCGTCCCAGGGATAAGCCTGATTCTGTCAAAACAATACCATATTCTGCCGCCGCACTTGGCACTGCCCTCGTGTACCATCTGCGGTGCAGTTTCCAGGCGCGAGTCTTGATTGACTCTGGGTCCGAAGCAACTTTTATTACGGAATGGCTGTTCAATCAAGTCAGACTTCTTTTCAAGACTATCCTTTCAAGACTCTCCTTTTAAGACTATCTAAACGGCCTGAACCAAACTGCAGATCAGTCCACCAAGCTGTGTAAATTCTCGATTCGATCGCCTTTCACTCCTGGGTGACAGATAGAGCTTACGTTCTTTCGCAGCTGGTCGGGAATCTGCCCTCGTATCCAATCCCACGAGATCTTTTTAAGGATCTTTCTTACATTTCCCTTGTGAACCCAAATTTTTTGAGAGCTCCCAAATGTATGTCCTAAGACGAGCAGACATTCTTCCGTCTATTTACGTCGGTAATTCCAAGACGAACATTTGCGGTTCGCTTCTCGGCCATGAAACCATTTTTGGATTGTTGTTGGCAGGCCCAGTCAACCCGGCAGCCCCCCGCAGTGTGTCTGCGCTCTCAAAGCGAGTCACCTGCGCCTTCGAAGACTCCCTGGACCAGCTCCTCGCCAATTTCTGGGAGCTGGAGTCAGTGCCCACACAGATCGTCCCCGAGTCTGATTCGGCTTGCGAACACATTTCGTAAAAAGCATTAGAAAGTGGCAGATACGTGGTGACGCTCCCCTTGCGCCACCCCGAGCGCAAGGGTTCCGAGCTAGTATCTTCACGATCCTTCGCTGTTGCTTAGTTCCTGCGCAACGTGGAACGCTTGAAAAGTGATCCTCTCCTCAAAGCCCGTAAGACGCTGTGATCAAAGAATACCTCGACTTAGGTCACATGGCCGAGGTCTGCGACGCACTACCTCCCACATTATGCTGTTCTTAAACCCGAAAGCACATCCACGAAAGTGCGGGTAGTCTTCAATGCCTCTAGCGCTTCCGCAAAAGGGTTCTGTTGTCCCAGATGGCCAACGCCATCCTGCCGAAGATGCCCAGTCTTGCGTCCGCCCTCTATAGTTGGACGGACTCAACGATTGTTCTCGCGTGGTTGCATAGGCCGGCGTGCCATTGGACAACGTTTGTGGCAAATCGGATGACCAAGATCACTCCCGAGGTGGAGAAATGGGCACATGTTCGTCGGAGCATAAGCCGGCTGATCTCGCTAGGTGGGGGGTACAACTTCAAGACCTCGCGGACAGTCAGCTGTAGTAACATGGTCCTGCCTGGCTGCAAGGGCCGCATTGTGAGTGGCCCATTCAGGGCAATGACTCCCCGAGACGGAACTCGGGAAGCTAGCAGTCAAGGCCCATGTTGCGAAGTCCCCCCCCCCGCCGGAAGATATTCTGGAACGTTTTCCCACAAGGTGTTTCAATTCCTCGCTTATATTAGTCGCTTCATCCAGAGCTCGCGAAGGACAAAGTCTTCGTTTGAGAACCACTTGACATCTACTGAAATCGCGTCGGCCGAATGTCTCCTAATTTCCGTTACACAACGCAGGCACTTTATCCTCGTGATCGACTGTTTTAGGCAAAAGCGCCCACTGCCAGCATCCAGTCCAATTAAAAATCTGAACCCGTTTCTTGATTCTCAAGTTCTCATGAGAGCATGCGGCCGAGTTACAGCTTCCGAACTTCTTCAATATAACGAACGGCACCCGATAATTCTCCCATAGAGCTGCCATATGTCGCGACTCCTCGTCCATTGTACACATCACATATCTTTGCACGGCGGTAATCAGTTGATTTTCTCGTTGGAGGTCTTCCTTCTTCCGATGCACATTGGTCTAGATTTCGTTTTTTTTTTGGCATAAAGTCAAAATTTTAATGTTAATATATCGTGTTCAAACTGTTATTTTCTATCAGTAAATTAATCACATAAGCTAGATATGAAATCATATACATAAAAAGTTTCTCTTAAGCTTATTACGAACTTTCAAAGTAAAGCTGTTCTTCCCGTAATTCTATATTAATAATTTTCTTATTGAAAAGGACGCTATGCCGGAACTGGGACTTGCCTATGTATAATCGATATATTAGAAAAGGGGCAAAAATAAGCAAAAAAAATTACAAAGCCATCAACAACAAAAAAATGAACTCCTGCGTGGGTTTCAACCCTTAAATAAAGATGCAAGCGGTTCTGTGACATTTCTTTAAAAGATAAGAAGTACGTGCAGTGGAAAATTGCTGCACATACATAAGATCGTTCCCATGTCTGGGAGCATATGGTCACTGCGTTGGTCTAGTTAAACATAAGATTATAATATGTGAATTTCATGTTAGCTACCTAAGCTAGGACTTAAAGAAATAAAATTCAGTTTGAAATATCAGCTCGCAGATGAAGGTCTTGTTATTTAGTCCTTTCATTTTGTATTTAATAAAAAAAGTATAAAATTTGGACCAGTGTGCGATGAAAGCTGTCCTCAATAGCCAGTTGCCCGTCCACTCCACTGTTCCACGTCACTGTGCTGTTTTGTATCTAGTCCAATTTGTAGTTTTACCAGTACTGATTCCCATCTTTTTCCTTTTCTTGGACGTTGATGCACTACGATCAGTACACTCAAGTGGTCCGTATGACACCAACCACGTGTTTGTTCGTGTTAGGTGTTAGTAGGCGAAAGATGAAAATATAGAAAAGGATTTCGAGGAAGTAACTACTGGCGTGCTGCCAGATTGTTTGCTTGCATGCGTACTAAGTGGGTTATTATTAACGTTTTTGGTTTAGGAAGGCTATCTACTTTTGAAATTATTATGTACAAATCGTTATAATTCGCACATAAGACTCTAAAGGGTTCATGCAGTTGAAAGGACGTTTTACAATGGCGCAGCACTAAGGGAATATAGGATCGAGTATTTCTACTCGGTACGTGAAAGTTAAGCTGACCCAACACGTCAGCACTTTAAACGTCACCGTGGATAAGGTTATAAGAAAGGTAATGCCAAGTATGGTTCTACGGTTAAATAAAGATGGTAACTTAATAAGAAGGAGTCTACTAGAATAGGTGGGTAACCTCTGGTTTGCATCCCAGTTTAAGCCACGTAAAGCAAAAAGAAAAAAGTTCTTTAGAACCGACTCAACGCAAGATCCATATTCTAAGATAGGACGAACTAAGGAAATATATAGAGATTTTGTAACGTACGGGTCATTGAATTCTTTCGACCAACGTTAAATAAATCCAAGCACACCTCTGCCTTTATTCACCATGCATGAAATATGATCAATAAAGTCAAGTTTAGGATCCAGACGAGCACCTAAATCATCAACTAAAGCAATTCTTTCCAAAGAGCAACAGTTCAGCGTGTAAGTTGCAAGCTTGGGAGCGACAAGAGAGAATGTCATCAGCTTGCATTTAGAGCAGTTTAAGTTTAATAGGTTTGCACTGCACCATGTATGAAAATTGTTAAGCTCTGTTTGTAAATCAGACTGGCAAGATGCGTCCGTATATTGCACACAAAGTTTGACGTCGTCCGCGTACATAAGTACTCTGGAGTTAGTCAGGACATTAATTAATAATGTAAACAGCAGGGGACCCAAATAGCTTCCTTGCGGGACGCCAGAAAACATTAAAAAAATGTGTTTTTAAATAGGACCTTTTGCGTCCTGACATTCAGATAACTTGAGATCCAACTAAGAAGATCAACTGGAAATCCCATTAGATCCAGTTACCGAACCAGGAGAGAATGGTTGACAGAGTCGAATGCTTTACTAAAAACAGTATAGATTACGTCTATCTGAAAACTTTTATGGAAGCCCCTTATTATGAAGGAAGTGAGCTCCAGAAGATTAGTAGTCGTTGATCTTCGCTTACTAAATCCATGTTTGCATGGAGAAATAATTGATCTACACAGGTGCTTCGCGCGGTTATTGTCCACCGCTACTGTTCAAACCGTTTGGCCCACGAACATTCCGAGGGAACCTGCCGCAGTGGGAACCGATGCAAGACGTGCAATCAGCACCATCATACGCTCCTGCATCCAGTACATTCAGTGCCCGCAGCTCCTTCGCAGCATCGGGCACCTCCCTACTCCTAAATTGCAAATTACGAACCATCAGTCACGCTTTATTCTTCATCCAGACCACTCGCTCCGGAGCTCGGGTTGTAATCGAACTATGCGGTCGGCTGCCGTTGATCTCCCGGAAGCAAAGCGAGCTGGAGCGCGGCTTTAGTTTTAAGCTTTGTTTAGTCGTCTCATGTATGCAGCCGAATAAAGCTGATACACTCCGATTGAGCCCACGACGCCCCCGTTTTTTTAGTTCCAACTATTGTCGCCTGCGCCGTGGGAATTTTCTACAACTTCCAGGACATCATTAGCGGAAGGACGCCCCCCTACAAACACCAATTTTTCCTAAATCTCGCATTGTAAATTTGTTCATTAAACTGTCTTTTATTTCAATTATATTTGTTTTGTTCTTACTGCATATTAGAATGTCATCTACAAATACTAAAATATATATTTCATATTTATCCTCTCTTTTTACATATAAACAATAATCGTAAATTTAGGCGAACAGAACCAATGGATACTTCAAGTACAAGCCTCGGTAGATCAAAGAACTCCACTATTAAATTACAATTAAATAATATAGAATATAATTGTTTGGAAAATACTGGATCTAGTATAAGTATAGTTAAGCCAGATATATTAAAATACTCTCCACTGCACATTGATCCAAGAGCTGACAAAAGTTAAAAACGTAAGTTTGTAGGTTTAACCTTTGTTGTTGATGGCTGTGTAATATATTTTGCCTCATTTCTAATAATTCGATATTACGCAGGCCAGTTGCAGTTCCGGCACAGCGACCTTTTCGATGAGAAAATTATTAATACAGAATTACAGAAAGAACAAGATTGCTCATTCTAAAAATATGTATATAATATAGATCTCGTAAAAATTTAGTAAAGTTAAGTATCTGTATTTAATAAAAGAAAGTATAAAATTTGGTTTAATTCCGAGGTCATTCTAGTAGTTTGTATGGAAGGCAAAAAGGGGCGTGGTCACACGGACTCCAATTTTTTGTTACAAGCTTATTATAATATAACAACAAAATGTGTAAAGTTTCTGTAGCTTAATTTTTTGACTTTATGCCAAAAAAATGAAAACAGGACTAATGTGCATTGTATAAACTATCAATATTATTCGCAACTGTCAACAATTATCTTTTTTTCAGTTATACTTAGAAAATTTGGTTTTTTGCCTTTTCCAAAGTATACATTTTTTATATCGATCAAATTTTCATTTTTTATATGTTCTTAAATAGGTTTCTACATTTCCAATCTCGGTCGCTTGCAATTGTTTGGCATTGACTACTTTAACATCAATCGGATTTTTTAAATTTACACAGTTCTTAAAAAGTCTACAATAATTGTAATGTGATCAGTGCATCCACTGTGAAGTAGTTCTTTGGCCAGGATATAAACTCAGTCCCGCCAGAGTCCCTTTACAGAAAATTTATAAAGATTGGGGGACAAGGTGACTTTGATGACGCGGTGGACTGACGTGAGATGGGATTTGTCAGCCACCAGGTTACTTATTGTGTTAAAAAAAAGAAAATGTTTGGTATTTGGATCAGCATTTAAGCGAAAGGGTTATCGGCTACGCGTATGGCATCCGCCTTGAGTGGCCGGGAAAATAAATAAATAGGAATAATTATTTGGGTCGCCTCTCGGGCTTTAAACCATGCGGTCGGCTCTGCCTGACCCTAGACAGAAGTCGCGGTTATATTAT